>PVHY01007666.1:0-66013 GCA_004024945.1 Uropsilus gracilis | reverse complement strand
ATTATAATACTACATTATGATGGTATATGGTTTCAGGTGTGTTCTTCATGTTCATGGGGAAACAGCCCAACATCATGGAGTCTGAATTCTAGAAAACACAGGATTGGGTGGATCACATCACTAACATGCATTTATTTGCATGTTACTTAATATCTCTGACCTTGACTTCATTTGCTTTTCAAAAAAATTACTACTCAATGTATAAGATTGCTGGAAAGACTAAAAATGCATGCATACGGTGCACTTCTGAGATTGGAGAGGGATGCAATAAGTACATTGGAGAGTGTTGTCCATGGATAATCTATGTATAATCAAATGTTATAATTTCTACTTATTAGAGAGCTCTTAACAGATTAAAAGAATATATCACTGCCCTTTCATCTGTCAAAATGGATCTCTAGCCCATTCATACCTTTGCCCTCTTCTATACCCTTCTCCCTTACATTTCTCCCTATAAACTGGGTAGATATTGCCTGATTGCAACCTGCTTACAATTAGAAATATAGAGTGAATGCCTGCATTTATGCCTCTCAGTGAATTTGATTTTTATGTTTTCATTCTTCTAATTGTGATAACATCAGGATTCTCTCCATCAGGTACCACTACCAGGATACCTGCCACCAAATCACCTATAATCTATTGTACTTCATTCTAGCTTTGCTCCTCCCTCTTCTCCCTTAGAAGTTTCAGTTCTATAGCCAGTTTTCAATGGTCAGTTTTTAAGGTTGTCTTTCTCTAACTCTTTGATTTCTCTATATTACACATATAGTATATATCATATCTTCAAAATCCACTGATCTTCATCTGTTTTGGTCATTTATGTTTTTTCTTTATCTGTGCTATTGTAAACAAGGCTGTAATGAACTTGAGAGTGCAGGTTTCCTTTCAAATTTGTATTTTTGTGTTCTTTGGGTAAATACAGAGAGTGGAATTGCTTTATTATATGGCAGATCCATTTGAAGTCTTTTGAAAAACCTCCATATTACTTAAGGGTTAGACCAGTTTACATACTCATAAAGAGTGTAGCAGGGTTCCTTTTTCTCTACATCTTCACCATCATCTATTATGTCCAGTCTTTGTGATATAGGCCCTTCTCGTAAATGTGATATGGTATCTAATTGTGGCTTTTATTTGCATTTCTTTGACAATAAGTGATGATGAATATTCTTTCATGTGCTTATCGATGACTTGTATGTCTTCACTGGAGAAGTGAGGATTTAGTTCTTCTTTCAGTGAATTTAATTAGGCAAAAATGTGTCTTAAACCAAGCATTCAAGGATATTATACTACATTGAAAATTTTCATGAAGTCATTGAAAATTTTCATGAAGTCATTGAAAATTTTTTAATTTTCTGTATTATCTATATTTATATTGTAGCTTAACTGATTTCTCTTATTCAAAGACATAAACTTTAACAGATAAGATGTGTTACAAACTTGTAAAAGATCCTGTAGACCAAGGAATTAATAACTGCTCCTCTCTGATATACCTTTCTGGCCATTAGCATAAGTTATGTGCTTACTTTCCCTCTTTCTCTGTAGTGTTTGGACTGAGGAATCTCAATGCACCTTGCTGAATGCAACCATCACAGACACATTTAATTGCTCCTTCAGCTGTGGCCCAGACTGCTGGAAACTCTCTCAATACCCCTGCCTCCAGGTGTATGTTAACCTTACTTCTTCTGGTGAAAAGTTCCTTCTCTATCACACTGAAGAGACAATGAAAGTCAATCCAAAGGTAAGACCTTACTACTAGACACTAGATTTTGGTCACTGCTGCAGCACTCACGCAGCTGACTCAAGGCTCCCTGAAGCTCCCCTGTGCCAGTATTTCAAAAGAAATTATCACCAAGAAGTAGACACTACCTCATACACTCATGGAACTCACTATTGATTCTTGCTTGGAAAAACATTATATTCTGTGCCTGTTGTGGACAAACCATCTTTACCATTTTATGGTAGTAAAGATTTAGTCTTTATTTCCACCCTAAAGAGTAAACATCAAATCCGTTTTTATACACAAGTACACTGAATCTTTCAAAGCAATTGTGCAACTTAGAGTTGTACAAGCCACATAACCCACTGTTTGTCCAATAACCAGGAGTCTTGTGGTAATTGTATATTGATTTCCCATGGTCATTGTCTGTTCTGTGCACTTAGTTCTGTGCTCTTGGGAGATAACTTAATCTCTGTGAAGTTCAGACTTCTTTTCTGTAAAAGGGCAATTAGAATAGCACTGGTCATCTAGAATAGCACTGTGAGAATTAGGTCAGAATGCATAAGTGCTAGCAGAACACAGTACCTGGCACAGCAGAGACCTTCAATCCCTGGTAACAGTACACTTAGGTGTGTGTTTCCTCACATACATTATGTTTATAGAGACTGAATTTTCCAGCACTGATATATTCAAGTTCATATCGATGTTCAGTCATTTGTATTTTTTTAAGCTGCACCTAAAATTTGCATTTTTAAGGTCTGGAGTCACCAACCAAGTCTCAGCAGATCCAATCTGCTATTATGAGTTTTAAGTCAAAGATAATGGGGTTTGTAATCTTGGTAGTAAATTAAATGAATAGAATACACCCATGTGTCAACATCATCTGGGAACACCCTCTAATAAGACAATGGATCCTCATCACCAGGGCGTAAACCTCATGAATATATTATTGTAAAAACATTTCATTATAACTATTAGAACATAAAGGACACTACATATAATGTGTAGTGCTGTCTTTAATACTAGAAGTTAGGATTTGTCTTGTGATATATTGCACCAAAGTAAGGAAACCTACCTTATATCTTGGTTTTAGTAACTTAAAAATATGCTTGCAAATATCTCTGAAGGCTAAACTTACTGAATATTTTGAAGAATGTCATTTTGAAATGTCTACTTTGATTTCTTTGCACTTATGGTAACCACAAATACCAGTTCTAACACTGCTCTGGAAAATATAAAACTTAGCTCTGCCACAAAGTGTTTGTTTTCAATATATTCCATCAAGTCAGATTGTTAAATCAATGCTGACTGTAATGATAAATGTCTATAAAACTCTCAAATCTCATTGGGATTGGAAATCGACCAAATTGAATAGGCACCAAAAAGTGAGCCATGTTTCCATTTCCCTGTCTTGACATTTTATCACCACTGTCTTATGAATGCATTATTTAGGCTATAAACAGGGAGGGAACCTAACATAGAAAGTCACGATCAAAAATTCAGGACCACTATCTTGTCTGCTGTCAATATGACACTAGGCCATTGTTTGGTTTATTTGCCCCATTACCTTGTTTTTAACTGTGAATTATAACACACATACAAGAAATAAAACTGTATAGCTCAAGTATTTATTACAAAGCTCTTGCTGTAAACACAGCAAGGATAAAGAAATAAAATATCTCCTGCATCTCAAAAACTTCCTTCATGCCCCTTTTCAAAACTTATAGACTCTGCTTCCTGCCAAGTAGCAAACTGCCCTAACTATTATGGTAATTATTTTCTTAATTTTCTTCATTTTATCACCTGGGCATAAATCCTTACAGTGTCATATTTTAGTTTTTCCTCATTTTAAAAAATCATATAAATGAAGTCATTCAGAATATTTTCTAACACTTTGCTAGAATCATTCCATTCATTTTTATTTCTTTGTCATATTCCACTGTAGGAATATGTCTATTTATTATTAATTCTACTGTTAATGCACATTTTAAGTTCTCTACACATTGGGGCAATTATAAATAATTCTACCATAAACATTCTTAGTGTTTTTATTGTATATCTCTTTGTGCATTATCACATACATTTTTGCCAGGTATAAAACTGGAAATGGAATATCTAGATCATAGGGCATACACCTCCTATGATATTTAATGGCTAATATCACAGTGCCAGTACCAATTTACTTTCCTATCAACACTTTGAATATTAAAGTTTCAAAGCTACAAATTCCCCCATCAATTTCAGTATCATCTGCAATTTTAATTTTAATTAATGCAGTCCTACTTCCTTGAGGGTCCTATAATTAATGTTATCAAGTATCTTTTCATTTATTTATTGGTCACTGGTATAGCCTCTTGTGCAATGTATGTTCAAGTCCTTTACTTTCAAATGTATTATTTCTTCTTATTCTTTTTTCATATAACCTAGTACTATATAGGTAGTAACTTACACATAGTTTTCATAAGGAAGGCAAGTATTTGGAATGCAGAATATTATAAACTAGCCATTTATCTGAAACTCCAAAATTAGCATCAAACCCCAGTTTGTCACCTTTTCTGAAGAATTCCAAAGAAGAAGATAGAGAGATAAAGATATCAGGACTTCTCATTTTTGACAGTATTGAAATCTTGGGTATAAGATTTCTTTGCTGTTTTTGAGGGTTAGGTGAAGCCTTATCTTGTACATTAGAAGATGTTTAGCATCCTAAGTCTCTACCACTAGATACTTGGCACCCTCCTCCTTCCAGTTCTGACACCTAAAAACATCTCCACATGATTGTCGAAACATTGCATTAATGTTACTAAACTTTGGACTTAGATGCTGTGTGAGTCCCAGATTTGTAAGTGAATCTTCCAAGCATTGAGTAGTTCCATATGGCCTTTGTAGGTTAAAAGGGAAAGGAAAGAAAATTAAGATTCAAATCTAAGTGGAAAATGAGAGACCTAATATGTATTGTCTGCTATGTAATATGTACCCAACATTAAACTAAAAACTTTATAAATATGTCTCATTTAATCCTAATTAAATCCCTACTTCTAAAATGAGAGTAGTCAGTTTTTATCAAGAGCTTACTGTGTGCCAGACACTATAAAGTACCAAATATTTTACACAAACTCACTCATTTAATTATAGTAAAAACTCCATGTTTTTCACTATTACCTCCAATTTACAATAATGAAGCTGAGCTTAAAAAATTAAAATTTTCCTAAAGTGATATGTTCACTAATTAGATCTGAATTAAGATTTAAGTCTCTACCAGATTAGTTTACCTCTTAGAGAGGAGAATACTAGAGAATCCTCTAGAGAAAATAGAGTTCTAAAAAATTAAAGTTCTATGAAAATCAATTCACTGATGACATATAGTGGACAGGTGAAAATTCATGCCATTCTATCATCTTGCAAAAGGTGTTTCAGATAAAATTTTTTTAAAAATGAACAAAGAATAAAATATCTGTGGTCTATGCAAAAGATCAGTATTGTATATTCAGTGCCAGTGTACAGAGTGAATATTAAACAGATAGATGACAAGGGAGAGGACAACATGCTAATAATTTGATATTATTAGCACCTTAGATTTAGGAATTTTTATGAAACATTTGCTGAAACTGCTATGGACCTGAGATTCAGAAATGTTTTTGCAATTGATAGTTTAATCACTACTTGCCAAAACTGAATTATGGGACAGCTAAAGTTAGCTTTGTATGGAAATAAAAGAAGACTGCACCCCCAAAGAAGCTAATAATCAATAAGCTAAGCATCAATAAGAGCTTAATGAAGAAACCTACTTCTCTCTTATTGCTGGGAAAGAGGACCATGACTACAGCAAAGACAGGGAAGATATGTGATTTAGTGTCCACCTAATTGGAAACATCACAGACTCCAGCGTCCACATGGCCCTGGGTTTCTTCTGGGTATTCACAAGGTTCCAGATACTTTTATTGCATTGCAGTTTTCCTAAGTTTTTGAGGCTTCTTCTCTATTCCAAATCTAGCAGAATTACATAATAAATGTAAAAGTTCTGTGAAACACAAGAATCTCTTTCTGAAAGAATGTATCTTGACACTGAAGGAAACCATTATGTATAGCAGAGTATAAATGCTATTATTCTTTCATATGCCAAACATTTAAACAGTCCCTCATGCCAAAATCAAGCAGACACTAAAAGTCTATACTTAATTTTTGTGAGATTTATTGTCTTTTTTTTCTTAAGTGACGGTAAGGAGCAGGAAGATTCAAAAAGGAAAAAATATGTTCCTAATTTACCTTCTAACCTTGCCCACCCATTCATTTGTCCATTTGTTTCATGCAGTGAACACAATGAACATCACAAATCTTCAAAGAACTCCAAAATTTTACACACGTGCACACATACACACACACACACACACATGCGCACGCGCACTGTGTGCAAAAATAACACAAAGCTATCAGCTGCTGGTCATTATTTTCTTTGAACATGGAATTGTCTTCTTCCATAGCACAAAACATAAAGCTTGGCACATCAAACATGCTGAACAGTAATTATCTGAGTACTCTACACATAGTTGCTGCTGACTTTGGAACAAAGGAGATTTATGTTTCATATCATTGATGTTTTTATTTTTGTCTTAACCTCACACTCATATTGGAGTTGGATGGTCTGTCTACTAAAAAGTTCTGAAAGCAAATTTGGAATCCACCTCTGTAAAGAGCATAGTTTTCATTAAAAGCCTCATTTCTGGACCCATTTCTTCATCACACCCCCGTGTTTTGTATTGTCATCTTATTATTCCCTATTGATCTATCATATAGGTTTACATTTTTGACACATATATCTAGCAAACAAGGACACTCAATAAATATTGATTGGATTTCATTGAACTTCTAACTCCTTACTAAAATAAGGATACTTCCCACTTATAAAATGAAGAACAAATGAAGAATAAACCCTTCCACCGAGGTGATGCTGAAAACTGATAGTTCCCTTCTCCATCCTAAGAAAAAGGAGACTGACTGGTGAGATTACTCACCAAATATCTTCTCCCACTGCCCCTACTTCTCCTGTGTATTTTACTTTTGGGATGAGTGTTTATCACTTTTTATTTATTTCTAAATTTAGGCTATCTCTAAGTAAAGACCAACAGGTTGTTTCTCAAAATTTCTATCATGAGAATGAAAATAGATCTACTGATATAAAGAAATCTGGAAGTGAGGCTATGAAAAGAAAATTTCCAGTCACTTTTCAAAGACTTGGAATAAGATATAATTGCAAGATCTTGGGTGACATGTAAGGGGAAGGTATCCAGAGAAATCAACAGGACCCAGGTTTCTTCAACCTCAGTCATGTCTGTGGAGATGTTTCTGTGGTTTTCAATACAAGGTGAACATAAGGGATTTGGGAGCATAGAAACATTTGTTAACAAATTTCAGGACTAAGGAAGATATGTGTATCTAAATCTTTCACTGAATGACTGCCTCATAGGTTTACTAAGTTTTTATAATTCATATGTTAAGGAACAAAAGAAAGAATGACCAATAGCTTTGATTAAAATAAAAGAAAGAGGAGTGAGAGAGAGAGAATGTTACATATTTTGATTACAATTTAAATTTCTTGTGTATTTAAAATTATGACTCAGATGTTCCTTTGTGTTCCATAACATGCAGCCTAAAAGTTAAATCACTCTATCCCATGTTTCCTGCTAGAGAAATAATGCTCTAAAATTGGGGGAATTCTTATCTTTTCAATCTATATCACAGTATAGATCACTTAGTAAATTTTCCATTTGTGAAATGCATTCAATGTATTCTAAACCAACCACATAAAATTATCCTCCACACCTGTGAGGAAATCATAACATCACTAAATATTTACCCCAATTCAAACCAACCTCAGGAACATAGTCATGGCTATAATTTGACACACAGAAACATAAACATGGAATCCTAGTTCAGCAACATATCTGTTCTCCTATGACAAAAAAGCAAGGAATATGAGACAAGAGCCATTAAACAGGACTGCCCCAGTGAAAGACCATATTATCAGTCATTTTGTCTTCCTTAAAGATCATAATTTAGTATGCAAAATTTGGTGGAAAACATTCAAAAAGATGATGTAAAGAAATGTAATATTCCAGTAAGAAAATATAGTAGGAAAACATACTAAGGCTTTATGAATAGATATTATTTAACAAACCTATAAACCCTGTCAAGAAGAATCTATGAACTCCATCATATAAAGAAACTGACTCTGGGAGGCCAAGTCATCTCCCTATAGAAACAACACAGTAACTGACCTCTTGAACACAATTCAGGGGTTTGTTAAACTACCTTTCCACTTATCACATAACAAGGACCCATCAATAAAAGCAAATGAATGACACATGTGTATAGTTTCAGAACTTAGCAACAATCTCATGAGAGTCATTTTATATGCATTGAAAGGTGGAGAGTGGTAAGATAAAAACACAAAGGGAGAAGAATCTACTCCACTGGCATGGGAAGGTGTGCTTCTATGTGTCACTGAACCTGAAGACCCAAGTCCAAGCATGTATGGAATATGCTTCATCAGCCCAGGCCCATGTACACACTTGAGAGGCTAATGTCCTTAAACATTAATAAGCAACTCCTGTCTCACAAACTTGCTAGATAGTCTCAAGAGTCGTTTATATCTCATTTCATTTGGAAGAATCTTACCTACTGACAGAATTATTGTCATTTGGCTGACTGATGTTTCTCCAAAAAAATATTTTTAAATTAAATCAATTCACAGATGCAAAAGAAAAGAAAAAACCTTGATTTTTAATGGAATGCCATTTTTATTGAGATGATTTCAATGAGTTAATATTGTTAGCAATCAAAAGTACTACTATAAAGTACCTTGGCACAAAATATGCAAAAGTTTAATGCATCATAATCTATTGATTCTGTCTTAATTCAACCACAAATGACTTGCCTGTGATTTTAATTTTGAATTTTTTTAAATTTTGAAGACGTGATCTAGGCAGCTTTGAAGACAGAACAAATAAATGTATCCCCCATAATGCATTAAACCATTTTGATCCAGAAAACATCCAACTGACAGAAAATTTGTTTCATATCAGTGGTAGTCAATGTTCATGCTAAATCACAACTCATTGAAAGAAATTTGCTTTTTGGTGATACTTTCAGACTGTAATGTTGAACTAGCTCTAACTCTCTTGTACTTATATCTATGAGTTTATTCACATTTATTCTTAACTGATTAAATTCAAAGATATCAAGCAGTCTTTGTCATGAAAATATTATTTTAAGTCTGTTTTGTATAAGTGCTAGTATATTTATCTTTCATTCTTAACCAAAGAATCAGTCAACTCTTTATAGTCAAATAATTCAATGACTACAAGAGAGCAAACAAAGTAAACAAAACTGTATGCCCACTGATAACATTGGGAAAAGAATAATCAAAAAGTACTACGTTAGCAAAGATCATTCCATTTCTTTTATATTTTATATTGTCATTCCATTTCTGTGAAATCTGCAGGTCTAAATTGTTCTGGATTTCCAAGATCCTACCCTAAAGCTCCTACCAGTGTACAATCCACCTCTACTCTATCTCTGTATGCAGTTGTGCACTGTACAACACAGCCACATTGTACAAGTGATGGAAGTGAATAGTTATAAGCGTAATTTATAAATTGAAAATACCTGAAATGTGTGGGGTTTTTCATAAAATTAATGAATTTTGACAAACTTTCAAGGAACTTTCAAGAAAAAAAATCATGACATTTTAGAGTAGAAGCATAGTTTTCTAATTCACCTTAGAGTACGAAATGGAGGTGATCTCATCACAACACAATTCAATCAGAAAAATCAGTTAATCATTTGCTAATGTGTAAATGAATGGAATAGGGATGTATGTGTTTCCTTGCCTTAGAGAAAGGAAAAAGTTAGCCTAGGAGTCAAACATCTCCCAGACAAATGATTCAAGTCACTTTTTTTCTATTTGTCACTACCCATTTATAGAGCAAGGAGAAAGGGGGGTGGAGAAATTTTATTTCCTCAGAAGCTGCTTCTTAAATTAGGAAAACATTCAAAAGTATATTCAATAAATAGCATAAAGTAAAGCTATGAAGATGTTCCTTCACTCCTTCTATATACAGAGAAGACAGATGAGGAGAAAGGACAGAAAAAGGAAGTGGAGGGAAAAACATAAAGCAAACCCAAGTTGGGAGTTGGAGAACAGGGATGGAAAAGAAAGATATAAAGAAAGAAACCAAATGGTATAAGTCTGTACAAAGAAAGATGAGACATGCCAAAGAGAGATAACAAAAATAATAACTGTTGAAAAGATTAAAGGAAAGATATTGTAAGTTCTCAAATACCTGCTTGTTAAAGAGTAAACTGACTGAATTCTGTTACCTTCCCTCAGCTTATGGCAGCATATGGAAAATTTATTTTGGCATGCCATCTAAGCATGAACAGTTTATAATTTCTCTCTATCCAGTAGTTCTCAACTTTCTCAGATTCTTTTTCAGAGTTGGCCAGCAGTATCACTATTTTCTTGACCATAGAAGCAGAGTAATCCAGTGACTTGACTCAATAAATTAAGGCAAAGCAACAAAAAAAAGTAAACTACTGTTTTCCTGAAAGAACTGGTAGCTTTTGATATTATATGAGCTGTTGTGGAGAGACAAAAGACAAAAAGATTGACACTGGTTCTGTGAAGAAATATATTTGATAGGGAATAATTATAAAAACTACCAGGCTTATTATGGCAAAAATTATCCACTGGTCATCTGATTTTAATCAATAATTATATAATATATGGTGAGCTATAAGGTACCTCTTGTACATGAATACATCATTTTAATCAATGTGTAAATTGCTAGAGTTTCTGGAGACACTGGTTTGAATATGAAACAAATAACCATCATTGTTATTTCACAGATCACCAAATTGGCCTCACTACCCCCACCATTTTCTAGAAACATACACACTGAATACCTCCGATGACAATTTATCTCATTTCCCACAGTGTTCCTATATACCTAAGTGTGGGAAGAACTTTGAAGAATCCATGTCCCTGGTGAATGTTGTCATGGAAAACTTCAGGAAGTACCAACACTTCTCCTGCTATTCTGACCCAGAAGGAAACCAGAGGAGCGTCATCCTGACCAAACTCTACAGTTCCAACGTGCTGTTCCATTCACTCTTCTGGCCAACATGTATGATGGCTGGGGGTGTGGTCATCGTTGCCATGGTGAAACTCACACAGTACCTCTCGCTGCTCTGTGAGAGGATCCAGAGGATCAATAGATAAAAGCAAAACTATGGGAAATTTTTCTTTAAAGCTCAAATACTGTTTTTTTTCATTCTTCACCAAAGAACCTTAAGTTTGTAATGTGCAGTCTGTTATGAGTTCCTTAATATATTCTTATATGTAGAGCAATAATGCAAAAGCTGTCTTATATGCAAATATGATGTCTCTGTTATTCAGGAGAAAAAATAACTGTTTTATGTTAGTTGGTTATTCCCATAATCTTGTTTTGATGCTGGAATTAGTACTTCCTTCTCTCCTTCTGCCAAAATAGGACTCAGTTATTCATTTGCCAAGCTTTGTAAAAGGATGTAGACAGTATCGAGACAGGGTCCATGTTGTCAGTTGTCAGGTATCTTGAAGATATTCCTGCAATATTTTTCATCATACATTGTTTACTGAAGCTACAGCCAAAAATATTTTTTTTCTTTTCCTAAACTAAACTGAGCCCTGCAGCAAGTGAAGGGACTTATATTTCCTAACTAATGGACATTATGCCTTTTCCTTGCATCTCTACCATATCACTGTAAAGAAGGGGGGAAATCCAGCCATCTACTTTTCTTTCATTACTCTTTATTTATAATTTTAGATTTTCTTACTGGTTTCCAAAAAAAGGGGGGAGGTGTTTTCATTAATTAATTCTATAATTGCTTCCTGTGATTTCAATAAGCAAAGAACAGAGCCCTTTTCCATTCAAGACCCTGCTACTGTGTGAGGAGATGATATTTACAATGTTTCATTTCCAATGAACTGACTGAATGTTGACTAGGCATTCTATTAACAATCCAGGAGGGTTGATTACTAAAATATTGTGTGAAAATCTTTATTCCATTTCAACTGAACTAGTACATGGTAAAATTGACCCTACTTGCTGTTCAAGACTGGTAGACTGATTTCAGTGGGTAAATCTGTTGTGGTTGATTAATAATCATTATCATGATTATTACATGATGGGAATGTGTATTTAAGTTCATGAGTGTATAGTCTCTCTAAGTGTTCCCTATCAGGGTTTTAAAGCTATGTGTACAGAATATGTGTCTCCTCTACATGTTTTATTTTTCTATTTACAATTCCCTTCATTTTTGTTGCTAGATTTTATACACAGAATAGATCATTTTTCCTAACACACATTAAAACTGAATATCAGATTTTAAGGAAGCTTATGCTCACATTGCCATTTATTTAATGTGTTGGGAGGGGTGGGTGATGAGGGACTGGTTTAAACAAAAACATTCCATCTTTTATTTAATATCAGTTTCAAAAGAAGAAGACAAACATCTATCTTTATCATCTACATTTAAGTATCTTTTTGTAATGTAGTATCAAAGTTTTCTAAGTATTGCAAAATTTTACAACTCATACTTGTAGAATGAATATGAAATTAATCTGATAAAGTGGAAAGTATTCTGTGATATTGTAATTCATAGTTTGACTTTTCATAAACAAATAAATCCCAAAGGTGTAATCAGGACTACATATGTGTAATTAAAATTTTTAAAAATCCATTAAAGCAAGAAGGTTTGAATGTCTCTTGTATTCCAAGGTGACAAACCCATGGCAATCCATAAACCTATTATTCAATTCATTGGTATTTATCGTAAAATTCCTTTTTCACTAAAACATATATACATATATGCTAAGAATATCTGAAAAATATGACTGAAAGCTTTATTCCTGTTCTACCTTAGTGACATAAAAGATAGAAATATCTGTGGTTATGGAGCTGAAAATGTGTGTTCTTTAATGTTCCTGGACTTTGCTCTAAGTGAATATAGAGTGAAACATATTCAAGTGAAATTATTAGATGAATCTCCCACACCCTCTGGATTTGCAATTAAAATTTCCAAAGGATGTTGCAGATAAAAATGTAGAAATTGCAAAACAATGAAACCAAAGAAATAATTAGTGCTTCTTTGAATTACACAAAAGCAACACCTCTTAAAAAATATCAATGGATATGCAAGCAAAAACTCATTATTAGGGGGAAAAGAACTGAAATTATTAATATCGCTTTAAATGTTTTGCATGTGTCAATTAACTTATTCTATAAAACCCTATTGGAGAAAGCACTATTACATTCCATCTTACAGACAGAAATGTTGAGGTTCAGAGATAATAGTTGCCCAGGTTATAGAGCTCTTACTATGGTGGAGGGCTGAGAAAATTATCAGCTTCTAGTTTCCCACTATAATAATCAGTTTCATTACTGGGGTAGGGCAATCATTGAGATAACACTAAGGGATGCTGAACTTTATATGATGAAGAAAAAAGAGTATTAACTGAAACTTAAAAATATTCAAGACATGATAGCAAGGTGAATTTAGCCTTTCCAGTCAGTTTCTTACTTCTTTGGCTTTCAATTATTTTGAGGCCAGTTAACCAGTAAGGTCTCTCTTACTATTAACATTCTATAATAAGTATATATAAAGAAGAATGACAACCATCTTTAACATTCAGGGCACAGATCTGATTCTCAAATAGAATCTGTTCATATCATTCCATGGATTAAAAACAACTGCTCAGGGCCAGGGCATGGTGGCACATGCCTGTAAGTGGCAGCCTAGGAAGCCACGGCAGGGGCCAGGGATCGTGGTTCAAGTTTCCCGGGGGCACATAGTGAGCCCTAGTCCCAAAAAAAATAGCTGGGCATGGTGGCACACGCCTGTAGTCCCAGCTGCCTGGGAAGCTGAGGCTGGGGATTGCTTGAGTCTGTGGTACCCAGGGCAACATGAGCCTGCGGTTCCACAGGCAAAAAATAGCAAGATCTAGTCTAAAAAAAAAAACACAGCTGCCCACATCCCTACCCCCCACCCTTGGCACTGATATTCCCAATAAGCCACTGCCTCTTCTTTAGGTTCGAGTTTTATTTACACCTGTCTGAAGCAGAGTTCTGAATATCCACATTTTTCAACAAGAATGACTTCCCCCACAAGATATCTGTGCTTCAATATCACTTTCATTATCAAATTGGCACTTTCCATCTAAAACTTTAATGATTTCAAATTCCAAGTTAGAATTATATCAAAACCCAATAAATGGTAGACACATCAATGACTGTTTCTATATAGCTATAATAAAAATTATGGTTCTGATTAAACACTGGCTGATAGTAATGATGGTGGCAGCAAAATAAAATATCTTTTATGTAGACCATATGACACTTAGGAATTCAAAAGAATTACTCTTTTCTCATTTCTGTGAATTACCCCAAAAAGTTATTATGCAAGGCATTTATATAACAGATATTATTTTCAATATGTTTAGTCATAAACCTCTTACCACATTTCTGCAAGTGAAACATCTTGACACTGTATTAATTCCACTGTCATTAACAGAAACAACTACTGAACACCAAAATAATATGAGCAATAAATTAAAGTGAGTTAATACAACAATTTTTTATAAGGGCATTTGTTATATCACTGGCATGATTAAATTTCTCCACCACCACCTCAAGCAAAATGTTAGCTCCTTAGCAAGTATGGGAGTTCTTATTGTCCTAGTGGGGTAGAAGAGGAACTGGTTAAAGATTGGACATTGTTCTTTCTTCTCTCAGTTTCGACTTTTCTCCTTTTCCCTTGTATAAGAACAGTCTTAGCAGTTCTGAAGAAACGATTCCAATGTTTGTAACATGATTCCAAGAACAAAGTTTCAAGAATGTTGAAAATGTGTCAGGATGGTACACATCAGAGTGGCTGGACAACTTTTCAGTTGAATCTGCTCCATCCTTCCATCTTTGCAGCAACTTTACAGAATAATAAATTCCATAAAATTATATGACACTGCCTATTCTCTTAAGAGAGAATCTACTACAATGGTTGAGAGAGCACCCATTAAACAATTAAAAACAAAAGTTAGGTTTCTGCTGCACAAGAGTGGGGATAGTATCCACACATGGTTGTTTCTTGACTTATCAAAATACAGCTATAACATGCCTAACAGTGTCTATAGCATATAATAGATGCTTATCAAAGTATAAATATTACTAATAGTACAATGTAGGAGTATTGCTATAACCTCTAGTAGAATATAGTCCCTCAGAGCTAGAGGGGTCCTGAAATGCTGTTTTGCCCAAAACTCACACCAGTACATAAATCCTTCTCTAATATCCTTGACAGGAACCATCTAGAGAGGAGGGTAGTTATGATTTGAACTCTTCCGGTAATGGGGTAGTTCAATTAGTAAGATGGTTCTAGGCAATTTTCCTGATAACAATATGTAATCTCCCTCCCTGTGATATGTACTCATTAAATTCATACAGAATCAGAGCAACACTACTGATCCTGATTTAATCTATTGCTATAATTTTATTCAAAATAGGAGGAGGCAATGGGGATAGAACAAAGTTTCAGTTGCTCACAGTATAAGATGGTGGAAGATAATCCATTCAGCCAGATTTATGAGGGGAAGGGAAATTTATTAAAGTATCATAAAATTACATGAATTGTAAATGGTTAAGTAAATACTCATTAGAGCCTAAATATCCATGGATGATCTAAGACCTTCCTGATGTCATTTTAAATTTTAGTCCTGCATGATCTCTCTCATGATTTGGCCTTTTGAAACCTAACACTTCCTGAAATTCAACATAATGGTCATATTCAAATGTAAGAATATCAGATTAAGTAGTATGACTATGCAACCCAGAACATTCAGGAAAAAGATGTGTCCCTAACAAAATGAAGTCATGGTTTCATCTTGACTTAGGTATCATTCTCTTTAGCAATGCCAAGGAATTGGAAGCAAATGACCATCTGTGAATGACAATAGTCACTTTGTAAACAAGTTTTTTCATTTAAGTATAAAGTTGTTCTCTCAAACAGTATAAGCACTTAGTTATTCCAGAACTGGTCTTTGACCTAGTTTTCTAAAACAAATTTACTCTCTAAGTCCCTGATATTATGTCCCTAATGATATTAGGCCACCTTTGGTGGCCTCTATACCACCTATCAGCACCATTAACAGTACTAATGTATTAGCTAGAGAAATTTGTTAGCTAGAAGTCACAACTTCTTTTCATAAATCTCTTGCTCACTCACTCTCTCTTAGCTTACTTCTTGTCTTGGTTACATTCTTAAAATTTCTATACCAGCAAAGATGGTCCACAACATGAAGAAATTCACAAAATTCCTGTATCTATAACCACAAAAGGAGAAAGAGCCAGCATTCACTAGCCCTCACAAAGTTCATTCTATTTGCATCACTTGTCCATGATAGGGTTCACCCCTATATTGATGGTGACAAGGTACTTGCGGTCACACTAAGCAGGGGTCAAATAATTCCCCAGAAAAAAAAACTGGAATGTGATAAGGAAGAGAGGAAGTCAGGCTGGATAAATAACATCAACAGACATCTGCCACAGGCAACTTGGACAAACTCCTATCAAATTCTGCCAGCCTACATTTTGACTGAAGGAGAAAAGGTAGAATTACTGAGAGGGTAATATAAAACAGTGCTCAGAATTTACTTTGCAATATTTCTGACAATTATCAAGTAAAATATAAATGAAAATTTTGGTTTTTCACTCAATAAGCAAGATGCATGAGTATTTTAGTTTTAGCAGGAGAAAAGTTCCCTTAGAGGGAATGATATCACAATAAGATGAGAGCTGACAGCAAATAGAACTAATTTAAAAGAAAGAGGAGGAGTGATAATATGTAGGGGGAGAATGGGAATTAGAAAATCTAATTTAAGTAACTAAGACTACCTATCAGATATTAGAGCAGTTCTTTGTGATTTTCTTAAAAGCCTCATCTTTGGGAATTGGTGACTACTGATTTGGCCTAACAGAATCAATAGTCCCATTTACCACTCTTTTTTGTTTTGTTTTTGTCTTTCCAGATACTTTTTTTTTAATACAGATAATTTATTTTTATATATATATATATTTCACATCTCTGTATCCCCTGGGGTTCTTGCACCAATTCCCTTCCATGACCACTCCCACCCATTCCCCACCCCAGTTGTGTACTTTAGTTTGGTTGTTAGCTTGTTTTCACTTTTTCTCCTGTTTTCCCTATATTCCATATGTTAGTAAAACCATTTGGCATCTGTCTTTTTCTCTCTGATACAACTTATTTCAGAGTAAATTTGTTTAAGGAAATTACAAGTTGGTTTATTTCTCTAGCACTCAAAGTATTCTTGAAAACATGAAGTCTTTTATTCATCTTCACTTATTTTATTTGAATATTCTCCTACTCTAGTTCAATACAATTACCAGCATATAGGAGGGCCTCAATAAATGTTACCTGAATGAACAAATGAATTTGTCAATCTAGTCATAAAAATGACAAGTGAAGTAACTTTCCCTGTATTAAAACCTGAAGGTCTTCCTAAATGGCAAAAATATCTTTAAAATCATCATTAGCGATCTTTTCCTTTGACTATAAATTTGTGTGGTCTGACTGTGGAGTTGAAAATTGCCCTGGACAGTGCTGTCTTCTCAAGCAGCAGTTCCTGTGCAACCTAGAGCCATCCATTATCCATCCATCACCCTGGAAACTTAAGAGCAGGACTTTAGGAGAACAGAAAAGGTAAGTTCTGATGGGAGACGCTTGGGGTCTTAAATTTGTAGAATAATGCCCAAGAAGAGGCAGGTAGTCTAACTAAGTAAAATGATGCAACTCTGAGTTTGAATCCTAGTTCTGCCACTCACTAAGATTTAAGGAAATAACTTGCTTGTGCTTCAGTTTCTTGATCTGGAAAATGGGAATACTAATTTCCAAATAATAATATATAAAATCCTTAGCAAAAAGTGTAGCATATCATGACCACTCATGTAGTAACAGTAGTTTTATTAATTATAATAATAGGCAGAAATTATTGCTAGCAATGGACACTGAGAGTTTAGAAGAAAAGGTAGAAAGATAAACACCACAGTAAAACAATAAAAGATTCCTAAGACAAGTTTTATCTCTCCTACAATTTTTTCTGATACTACCCCCATTTTCTTGAGCACTGCAAAATGAAATCTCATAACTAAGGTCAGTACCAGGGAGGTTAACTATTCCACCCACCCCTGTCAACGCAAGAAAGTGCATGGAGAATTACGAGGCAGGTTTGTGATATTCTATGCACAGGCTTCCAAGCTTCTTGGAAGGGAAATTTTCTAAAGATGATTTCTGTTCCCCTCCCAAGTGGTGAGAGAAAAGATTCAGTCCTTATATCAAAATTCATCTAGCCAATACCTGAATTCCAGAAATCCCTTTAAAAATAGAAGCATAAGAGACTGAGTGAACAAGCATCTGACTTTAAAGTCTCCAGAGAGCTGCCCATAAGGGGAATTAAGGGTAGAGAGTGAGACATGGGAGAAAGTAAACACATATTGTTGAACCAGAGCCATTAAGCCAAGCTCTAGTCAAGTGTTTCAGATTTGGGATCCAACCTCCTGCTTCTCCCAAGAAAAGAGCAAGAAACTGCAAAACATCTAGAAAAGAGTCCAAGGAACTAGACTCTAACTAGAAACACACTCTAAGCAGGTGTGTAGGCATTTTAAAGGGATTACTCAAGACTTACTTTAAATTTGAAACTAAGGACATAAACATGAACTAGCAAATCAAAAAGTGAAAATGTTAATCCTCTACTTTCTGTTTCCAACTTCTAGAAAACTGGAAAGAGTAAGAAGAAAATGACCTGACATGTGACCAAATATATTCACACTCTTATCTTCCCAAAAAGGAGAGGATGACTGTAGGTGGAATAATTCCTGCCTTCGTAAAAATAATTTGGATACTTAGGATGAATTGGGTTATGGGGAAAGTCTATAAGTATTACACACATTTATGTACATACATGCACACACACACACATACACACATATACACAAAGGTCCTCTGGGAAAAATAGCTTATCCAACTTTTACACAAGGTAAGACATAAGTAGGCCCTCTATTCTAGACATTTTGAAAGGAGGTTAGCAAAAAGTTAACCTTTCTATCACAATTAAAACAGAATACACAAACTCTGGTGATCACAGAGATGCAGTGGGATTGTGATGTTTGTCTGCCTAAAACAAAATCACTAATATACATAGGCATTCGCATAAATGATTGGAAACTAGTGAAAATGGCAGAAAGTTGAAAAGTACAATGCAGACAGTGTCCTGCTATATTCTGGGATCATTATTTCCCACCACCACTTCCCATGTTTAAAGCGGTAGAAAAGCAAATTGTCAATCCCAGCAGATGATGACAGAGCCACCCAGCCCCTGCTCTCTGTCTACAGGCACTGTCTCTTCAGTCTGGTCAACAGAACTCTGACTGTGCTGACCCAAGGGTGTTACAAGGGCTTCACTCACTTATGTGTGTTGACATTGTTAGGGTTTTCCCCACACAGATAAAATATGCCACAAATCATGAAATAAAAGATGTCACAATTTGTCATATATAAGACCTCTTCTATAACATTTTCCAAATGTCAGTGTCATCAACCTGGCAAATAAGTGAGGGAAGTAGTGGTGTTTTCATCTTGACCAAAACTGATTATAGTCTCTGTATTCACAGATGGCTCAGTGTCAAGAGTCCTTTCCTCACATGATTTATAGTAGTTTGGGGAATGCTTTTCCCCTGAGCATAAAAGGAGGCAGAGAAAAACCTCAGGGAAATTTGCTGTAGTCATTTCGGATATATGCTGAATAAATATGAATTATTATTATCTAGAACCTAATTCTATAAACTTGGGTGCTCAGCACATGATGACAAGTGGTGCAGAAATGGACTAAGAGAAATGACCAGCAATTGACTGAGCCTCTGAGAATTCATATGCAAAGCAAGCACTGTGTTAAAAATAGGATTTTGTGTCACCTGTGCTTGTATCCAGTCATCATGTTAAACGACTGTTCAATTATCAGTAAACAAGTGAAATTACTGAAAAGAACATTATACATCATGATTTGACATATGCCAAGTTTCTATGTTATGAAAGAGACAGATATAATCAGGGAGGAATATGATACATCCTAAATATTTTTCTAGAGAACGCAACATCACTCGATGTCAACTACATAACAGATATGGGGCCAATATACCCACTGCATGCCTCAAATCTTCCTCTTTTCAACTAAAGGAGAAGCCAACTAACCACGTGCTCTGATAGTGTCCCTGACAGGATAATCGTAAAAATAATATCTTTCCTCCTACTTCAGATCATTATTACAAAAATCAAATGAGATAATAACAAATATTCATATTAATTACATAGTTTTATTCTCGTTTTCCAAGGCATTCCATCTATGATCAGGGCTCTACAATCTTCAAATATCATTTGATTCAAAAAATTATTATCTAATTTGGGGCACTCATGAAGTTTAGAACTCTTTATCTGCCTCTGGATAGTGCCATCGATGTTGTCTTGGGCCTCCCACAAATCAGTATGTCCAGTTGAGATTGTTCTCTTTCTAAAACTACATGCATGCACAATCCTCCCTACATTCACACTCCACCCTTTGTCCTCCTCCATGCATGCATGCACCCAATCATACCCATCACCAGGTTGCACTGACCTTATACCTTAAGCCTCTGTCAAGTCAATCCCTTCTTTCCTATCCATCCTGTTACTCTCCTAGCATCTGTTTTCTCAGATCCAGTTTTCTTAACCCCAAATTCTCCATTGCATCCACCCCAATTTGTACTTTACAACAGAATAAAATTTTACAAATGAATATCTGATCACATGCAGTAATTTCCTATTGCCTTCTGCTAGATCTCAAATGACTTAGTTCAGCTTCCAAGTATTTCAATAACTCATCTTAGGTTGTATTCCTAGTCTTGTCTTCCCATCCACATCCTTATTCATTTCTAACCATACTGAACCATTTCTTCAAACCCACCAGATTTTCTCAAGCTTCTCATGTCCTCTTCCCATCATGTTCCCCAGTGTCAGCAGAAGGATTGGTAAAAGCTCAGAGTAGAGGCCAAATGCTTTTGTGGGAGTCCTCCTCCTACACTGGGCTTTATACCTGTTTTGTTTGGGGTGCATCAAAAGCAGACTTTGAGACAATTCAAGTGCCATCTGTTTATTTGGAGGCTTCAGAAAATGCCAGAGGGAAGATTGGAAAAGTGATTAAGTGAAGAAAAATCTGCCCAATAAAGAGAATGGCATCAAGCTATTTACTTCCATGCATGACTGGCATTTTACCAAAAGAGAAATTCTGAGAAGTATTGAATAACTTGATTCAGAATCATCCCTCCAAAGACTTAACAACTGAGAGGTAAGATTTCTGATCTATTAATACATAATTATTTTTCCCATCATTATTGAAATATAATTGACAAATATAACCTCTTGCAAATTTAAAGTATACAATGTAGTAATTTGGTACAAATATTTGCAGAATGATTATCACAATCTCATTATTAGCTCACATAATTATCATTTACATATATATATATATATATATATATATATATATATGGTGGAACATTTAAGATCTACCTTTTAGCAACCTCAAGTATATAAAACAATATTGTTCACTATAGCCATCATGCTATACATTAGATCCCCAGAACTTATGTCTTATAAAAAAAAATCCTGTCCCTTTCACTAAAATGTCCCCCATTTTCCCCCAGTTACCTCTTGGCAATCACCATTCAACTCTCTTTCTATGAGTTCAACTTCTTAGATTTCACAAGTAAGTGATACCATAGAGTGTCGATCTGTCTATGTATGACTTGCTTCACTTCGCTTAATGCCCTCAAGTTCCATCCATGCAGTTACAAATGACAGAATTTCCATATTTGAATTGTAGATAGATACATAGATACATACATACACAGATACATACATACATACACACAAATATACATACAAACATACATACATACATACCAAAAAACTGTCTTGGTAATACGTGTGTGTGTGTATATATATACACATATATATATTTTATGTTCTTTGGCTATATAAGCAATAACTAAAATTAGTAATGCTGGATAATATAATAGTTCTATTTTTAATATTTTGAGAACCTCCATACCGCTTTCCATGGAGACTGGACTCATGTAGTTATGAGTACTTCTTACTGATATTGTTATGTTTGCATACATTTTAAGCAAATATATGTGTTTACCTCCCTCTCATCCTCTTATCATTTAGTAGCATGGGATTAATTAATAATGGGTGACTTTATAGCACAATAGTTAAGCTGTAAAATATCAGAATAAGAATGAATATCCCCAAGGACTTTGCACCTTCTTCTAGGAAATTTTTCGTTGCATCCAGGATAGCTAGATCCTGTTGTATGAAAGTATGGTTTTGTTATTGCCTTTTTGTAGACTAAGTATGGTCTAAGGAGATGTATGTGGGTTGACAAGATGTGGGCTGTTGACAAATTCATAACATGTATGGTCAACTCAGCTAAGATGTAGTCCCAATTATTCAAACATTAATCTAGATATTATTATAGATGTTATTAAATTCTAATAAGTTGACTCTAAGTAAGAGAAATTATCCTAGATTATCTTAGTGCCTCTGATTCTTTCAGTTGAATGACCTTAAGAACAGAACAGATGTATCCCTTAAAAAGAAAAAGAACCTCAGCTCATGCCCTTACTAACAACTTGACAGTAGATTAGGTAGGAGGGTGGGTGGATGGATGGATGGATGGATGGATGGATGGATGGATGGATGGATGGATGGATGGATGGATGGATGGATAAAGAAATCCAACTAAAAATGGCTATCTTTGCAAAGGGAATAAGATGCTGGTATTATTATTATTCTTCTGAGGATTGAGGGGACTTGGTGTCTGATGTGGAAATTATGGGTTTTTTTCCCAATAAAATAACATCTGCACTACAAAAAGCTCGTTCTGATGAATGCATCACCATCAGGTTACAAGGCTTCAAATGTCTTTACAAGACTTCAAATGTCATTTCAAATGTCATCTAGAAGATGGAGAGATATTTTCACCATATACACATGAATAACTTTGAATTATTTAAATATAATACCCATTTTAAAACATTTTTTAATATTAGAGATATTATTCCTTGAAATAATACTCTAATTCTCATGATTTTTTTCTCTTCTTTTCCATATATGCAGTTTTATCGATGTCCATCTAGATAGATTGACCTAGAACACAGTTACTTTTAAACATAGAATTTTAAAAATATGATCCCTTTGATAATCTTTCCATCCTTGAAAGATGTAATGGCTACCATAACTTTAAAATACTTTTAAATTGCTCAAGAAACTTTATATTTGCCAAATTTTAGGGCTACAAGCAGTATAAGGGAACTCAGAAAAATCAACATCTACAGGGAGAATTACCTAGTTGTTTTAGTGTAGTGCATAAAAATATTTTTAAGATTCACTTTGAAATGGATAGAACATCAAAGAAACAGGTGAACACTAAATTGCAGCCCAATAGGAAGCCCTATTATACTGTTACAGGATAGTCACTCATATTTAGAGTCTCCTGGGATTTTGAAATGACATTTGAAGCCTTGTAACCTGATGGTGATGCATTCATCAGAACCAGCTTTTTGTAGTGCAGATGTTATTTTATTGGGAAAAAAAACATTTCCACATCAGACACCATCTCCAATTCAATTCAACACTTGCTATGACAGGTACAACTATAGAAATAACTCTTCATCAACAAAATGATGGGGAATAAAAAAGTCAACACAAATGATACAGAGGGTGATTAAGAAACAGCCCCATCACTAATATGATGCTGGTCATATTGGGAGTCTTTCTGCTAAGCTCTTGCTTTGTCACTTAGTTTGTTGTAAACAAAAAATGTTTTATCCTTTAATTACAAGGTAAGAACAGAAAGTATTCAGGAAAATAAAACTTAAAGTAGCAACTGGACTAATAATTATGGAAAAACTATTTCTAAATAAGCTACTGAGAGCTCATCTGTCAATGCCCTTAGAATTACAGTCCCTGGAAAATTATTATAACTGTAGCCAACTATCTGGCCACTGTACAATTGTCTGGCTTTGCTAGCACTCTGGTAATCAAATGTAAAGTGCAAAAATATAAAATCTGTACATCTTCTACTCGGTCTAGTAAAAATTAGGTAAGATTTCCTGAACAAAGTATAAAGTCAAGCAGCCCTAGAGGAAAATATTTACAGATTTAGCTAGATGGAAATATTAACATATTAAAGAGATTCACAGTATAAAACAAAAACAAGTGAAAGACAAAAGTAAAGTATTTGTAATTAATTTTATAAACAAATTAACTATACATCTAATAAGTAAAGTGCTTCTAAAAAAACAATAAGAAAAATATGTAGCAACAGATGATTAAATAAAACATAGGTATAGAAAAGAAAAGAATAATTGCCATACATGCTTGAAGAGATGCTTAATTATATTAGTAATGAGTTAAAAGTAAATTAATCCATCAACAATGATATGTCACTTTTTCCTCATCAGGTTGTAAATTATTAAAACTATGGTTCTGAGGAAATCTGTCAAATCAAATTGATTTTGTCAAATTAATAAAAGCAAATAAAGCAAGGGCATAAAAATTGAAGTAGAGAGTCATTCTGGTGCTGGATGGGCCAGCCTTAGACTGTGAGATCAAATCCCTCACTTCATGCTCACTTTGTTCTCTTCACATCAGGGACATGTCAGGGGCAAGTTAATTGGGCTGCCAGCTAACTAGCAGAACACAATACCAAGCAAGACCAACAGCTTGAGTGGAGGCTGAAATACCCCTTGGACATCAGAGCCCAGCACAGACTACACCAGAAGAAAATCAGGTTTCACATTCAACAGGAAATAGGTCAAGAAAAATGTCTGGACACTGTGATCTGAGATAGAGAACACAGCTATCAGGGCTACAGGCTAAAACAGGGGCAGAATGAGAATGGTATACAAGCATACATGTTGAATGAAAGGAAACTGGTGTGGAGGAGCTGGGGTTCTCAACACAGGCCAGTCCCTGATAAGGAAAAAGAACAGTAGGTACCATAGACAGCCTTCTCTCTCCCCAGATCCTTAAGACTGGTACTGAGCTTGGAGAGCAAATATGTAGCAAGCAAGTAAAAATTGCTAAGTCTCAAATCTGAAGCCCAGAAAGAAAGGATATCAGCAGTACCACAATACATCCGTGCAGGTGATTGGGGACTTAGAGGTCCCAGCCCCTCCTGCTGACACAGAAACTACAAAAAGGAGTACTTAGAACATAGAGAAAAAAGCTAAAGTCAATAAAATCAACCACAGTCACACCTGTGGAGAAAGTAAAAATAGTTAACTCCACAAGCTACTGTGACAGATATTTTTAATAGGGAAATTTAAAGTAGCAAAATGAGCAGGCAAGAAAATAATACAACTCATGATAACTTAAAATCTCAAGAGAACATATTAGTATAAAGAAAGAACAATTCTCTAGACTCCAACAGCAAGACAAGGAAAAATATATCTCCCTATTAGATAAAGTACAAATTTTCTATAATAAGGAATGTTTTAAAAGATAGAATAAAATGAAGATAAGCAAGTCAAAGTGATACCGGAGAATTCAGAAAAAATTAATCAAAGAGGCACAAGAAAATGCAGAAAAGTAAACTAATGAGCTTAGAAATAAAGTTGATAAAGTAGAAATCAAAGCTCTAAATAAGAAATTAATAGAAACTGAGGCTATAAAGATCTAAATCAGTGAGATCCTAAAATCCTAGAGAAAAGGCCAAATTTTCTTTGATTATGAAAACTACCTTAGTTTTGTTCAAAAAACAAAAAAATCTCTCAAAATCCAACATGTTAATGTGAATTCTAGAAAGAGGCAGTAAAATATCCAGCTAACCTCTGCTTTGCACCTAACCTCCCAAGCCCCAGTCTCTTTGGACATCACATCATTTTAAGCCTCACTCGCCTTACTCCCCACCTGCCTCTCATACTTATTCATTAACTCTACCACCACATACCCTCCAGGACCCCTTTTTTCTAGAACCCTGTCTAAAACTTATTACTAGTACCAACTCTGGGAGAAGTCGCTTCCATCCATCTGCACTTTCTCTCTACCCAGGGAGCGTAGCCAGTGTTAGTCTTCTAGCTGGCCATTTGCATGCATGGTTCATCTTCCATTAGTTTTTTATAGCATGTGCCACAGCAGCTGTTCCAATTTTTTTCCCTTCACTAAACTGTTAAACATTCATTCCATCTTCGTTCCCTTAGCAAATGAGTTTACCTCTAAGTTTTACATGGAAGATTGTAATCTAGCAAGCTCTTTACCTTCCTGGTCCAGGCCCTCATTCATCAGTTTGTCTGTACACTCCTCCCTCACCTCCATTAATCACCCTTCTATCCTCTAGTACAATATTTTCCTTCATACTTACTATATTACTTGGCCTATAAATATTCTCAAGTTTATCCTGTTCTTCAATTATTTCCACCTTCTTCCTCAAAAATATCTAAACTCACTGCATTTGTTTTTAACAACTAATCTTTATTGAAGTTTCCTGTGGACCCAGTGCTAAATGGGCATTACCACATTTCCTCCTCTTGGGGTAGATCCTGCCATTAGTTCATCTGCACAAACAAAGTCTCTTGGGAAGTTACAGTAACTCACTGGAAACACAGAACTGGTAAACGTGAATTTAGACCTGGGCTAGGTAGCCACAGATACTGGGTTTAACCACTCAGCTATAGTTCCTCTCCCCTTGTTTCCCTTTCCCTTTTCAGATTTGTGATCTGACTTTACTCTGCCCACTCTGCTGAAATTGCTGCCTTGGGACCACGGATGAATTCCTGATTCCAAAATCTGATGGCTTTCTCCTAGTTCCCATCAGGACTGCTTGACTCTCCTCTCCTCGGGGACACTCCTTGTTTTCCTCCCCTTTCTCTGATTGCTCTTATTCTGCCTCTGCCAGATTACTTTCCTATTCTCATCTGCCCTTGATTCTTCCCTTTATTATTTCTCTCATCTGTTGCAAGCAGCCATGCCCAAAAGTAAAATATATATATATAGTATATATATAACCATATATATAGTATATATATATGCTATATATATACTATATATACTATATATATACTGTATATACTATATATACAGTATATATAGTATATATATTAGTATATATAACCATATATATATACTATATATATATATATATATATATATGATTGTCCTTATTAACTCAAAAAAAAATTTGAGGCTTTCCCTTTCATCCTAAAATTTTTATTCTGACAAACAGAACCTATTCCAGGGTGTGTGCCCTCCGCTGTTGGTGAAAGCCTCAAGCCCAGAACCTGGGACAACCTCAGAGAATTTTGAAAAGACATGGGTTTGGTTAAAAGGTTGCTCCCTTTTAACCACTACTCACGTCCCTCCCCATCCCCAGGTTTAATCCACCTTGCTTACTGCTATATAAAGTCTGTGGTGGCCCCCACTAAAACCTGGCCCCTCCACAGACTCCGGTGGATCCTCATTAGAGTTCCTCATAGGAGGCTCAATGAACATGGTCTCTTCCTCAGAGACTGAGGGTGAGACAGCTGTAGGTCTGAGAGATGGCTTCAAAGGTGGTCTTGGTAAAGTCATGCAGGGTGGCAGTACAGCAACCCTGTGACTGAGTGTGGCGGTCAGCAACACTGACCGGAAGTAGCCACTTCCCGGGGCAGGACGAGGTGCACCAGCATAGCGCCTCAATGGCCATCACTTTGCAAGGGACGGTTTGGGGCTTGCCAATCTTGTTTCTCCAAAAACCTCACTGCACCAGGATAGGGAGCTGGTCAGAGAATGCAAATGGTCTCTCAGATGGCAGTGACTAACTCCTTGGAACACTTGACACCCAGACCCAATGTGGATTGTGATCTGGATGGCGAAATGCTTTAAACCTGGTGGCGTTTCAACTGAGGAAGGTATCCTTTAAACCTTCTTCCTCTGTTTGTAAAGTACACCATCAACACACTGCAAGAGCAATAGGGAGCCTAGATCATAACTTACAAGTAGCAAATATGTAAATCAGAAAGGAAACAACAAAGACTCAATAATAGGTATTCAAAGAACAGGTAAAAAGTACATGTTCAGTCTAAGCTAACCTTTGTTACTTATAATGTTGCTTGTACAGTGGATGCTATTTTCTCCCGGGGCTTGTCTTTCAGTTTGCATTTCCTTTGGATGTGGTGGGTATTTTGTGAGCTCTCTCAGTTTAATCAAGCTTAGTTGAAACAGTTTTTCTGGCAAATGTTTCAGATAACACCCAACGGACTGATTCAATAAATTTATTAAGTCAAACATAAGGAGGTAATGTTTATTTATTATGCTGGTGAGCAATACTATTTGCTTGTTTTTTACTAAGGGGCTTAATTTGCCTTTTCTGTTTCAGAAGAAAACAACATACTCTCCTGAGGCACAGTCAGGAACAGAACCCTTTACGCATTATCCAACAATATTCTCAAAATAACCAAGGCTTTTGACCCCTGAAGCACGCCTTAGCTGTCATGGGGATTCTCACACTTTAGACACTGGTGTTGGATACAGAAAGATAGCAGAAGTGGAGAAGGTCATGGAACATACACTGCAGCTTTATCCACCCCTTACATCCCACCCAGCGTCAACATTTCTTTTGTCATTAAAATGTATTTATTAGCTTTCCCCTTGTGTATTTAACAAACATAATTTTCTCGAAATGAATTATTGACACCCACATCACCACCAATCCCTTTCTGTCATTGTGGTTGCTGGAAATATAGATGAATTAGGTAATTAGGTAATTTTTACACGCATACCTCCACTTGAAATTCAAAACTTAAAACATTTTTTGCGCATTTATCTAATCAAGTCAATACATAATGACAGAAAACAGAAAGTCTATTAAATACACGGAGAGAAAGGTAGATGCATTTTACGACCAAGAGAGCTACTTAGCTGTTTTTAGAAGAGCAGGTGTTTATACAGGGGTAAAAAGAAAAAGTCTTAGGAAAGAACATAATAACAGAAGTCAGTGATCAGCAGAAAATATGCTGGGTCCAGAAGGCGAACATTAGGAGTATGTCCAGCAAAAGATAGGAGAATGAAATTTGCTCAGACAGAATTCTCACATTCTGGACCCTGGGGAAATAAGTGTTATGTGCTTAGAATTTTTTATTGTCCCTGCCTTAAGTTATTCATCTACTTCACATCTTTTGCTGTAGATATGGATATGTGTAGGTAATATTTATTTACATCACAGTATAAGTCTAGGTATATAGGTATATAGTTCTACAAATACAGGTTATTTCAGTACACACTCAGTGAGCCCTTTCTTCCCTTTGCTCCAACATCATCACATTCCCCTCTAGTAGCCTTAGCCACAGTCCAATGTGTCCTTTCCCCTCCTGTTTTCATAATGTCTCCTCCTCTCCTGGATACCAATCTTTCAAGTTTGATCTTTGTCTGACCTTTTGTTTGGTTTCTCTGTGTTCTGCATGTAAGAGAAAATATCCGGTATTCATCTTTCTCCTTCTGACTTATTTAACATTGCTTAATCCCCTTCAGCTCTATCCATGTTGCCACCAATGGCATTAGTTTATCTTTTTGGATCAGTGAATAATATTCCATTGTGTATGTGTATTTCTTAAACCATTTATCTGGAGTAGGGGCATTTGGTTGTTTCCATATCTTAACTATTGCAAATAGTGATGTAAAAAAAAAACAGGAGGGCAGATTTCCTTTCAAATTAGTGTTTTTGCATCCTTTGGGTCACAAGGCAGACTTTTAGTGTTTTGAGGAACCTCTGCACAGTTTTCCACAGGGGTTGAACTATCCTACATTCTCACCAAAGTATAAGAATTTCCCTTTCTCTCCCCATCCTTGTCAGTACCTGTTCTTTGGGTTTTTTGCTAAAATGTTTCTTTCTTTTTAAAAAGCATGACCCATTCTCTCATGTGTGAGGTGGTATCTCATTGCGGTTTTGATCTGCATTTCCTTGATGCTAAGTGGTGTTAAACATTTTTTCATATGTCTGTTGGCCATCTGATTGTCTTCTTTGGAGAAGTGCCTATTTATCTCCTCTGCTTATTTTTTGATTGGGCAGTTTGATTTATTTTTGTTGAGTTGTTTAAGCTCTTTGTAGAGCTTTGAGACCAGTCCCTTGTCTGACGTATGAGGTGAAAACATTTTCTCTCATTCAGTAAGGTGTCTCTCCATTTTGGTTATTGTCTCTTTAATTGTATAGAAGCTTATTAGTTTGATATAGTCACAGTTGTTTATATTCTTTTTTGTTTTTCTTGCTGCTCAAGATGAATCTTCAAAGATGTTTCTTAAGTTTATGTCTTTTCGTAGGTCTTCTTTTACATATTTTATGATTTCAGATCTCACATCTAAATCTTTTATCCATTTTGAGTTCATCTTGTATGGAGTGAAATAGTGATCTAATTTCATTCTTTTGCATGTGGCAGTCCAGTTTTCCCAGCACTATTTACTGAAGATTCTTTGCTTGTTCAGTGTATATACTTCGCTCCTTCATCATAAATTTGAAAAGGAGTATAACTATTTCTATTTGCAGATGACATTATTATAAACATAGAAAATCCCTTAGATTCACTTTGAAACACTATTAAAACAACAAATCAGTACAGTGACATGGCAGACTACAAAATCAATGTACAAAAATTGATTTCATTCTTATAAACAATGGACTAGAAGAGAATGAAACCAAAAAATAATCCCACTTACTACTGCATCAAAAGAAGTAAATACTTAGACATAAACATAACAAAGGAGGTAAAGAGGCCTTGATTTAACAACGAATTTATATGCAATTTAAATGGAAACTTTTATAATTAAATTACATGTAACTTTGCTTTTAAATTAATGAAGACACAAAGAAATGGAAAAATATTCCTCTACTCATGGTCTGGAAAAATTATCTTTGCTAAAATGAGAATCTTATCCAAAGCAGTATGCAGATTGAAAGCAATCCCTATTGTAGTTTCAATGGCATTCACCAATAAGTTGGTTCAAGCAATAATTAAATTTGTATGGAACCACAAATGCATAGCTATCCTGACAGAAATAAATGAGAACAGATATCACACTCATAGACTTCAAACTAGACTGTTGGAATACAGATACACAGATCAATGGAATGGAATCAAAAGTTTGGGCATAAACCCATGCTTATATAGACAACTAGCCTAAGACAAAGGAACCCAGAGTATATAATGTAGAAAAAAATAGCTCTTCAGAAAAAAAGGTGAGTCACTCCATAACATTGGTTTCAGTGAAGTCTGTAGGGACTATACTCTAATGACAAAAAAAAAAAAAAAAAATGCAAACAGAAGGAACTACATTAATCTTAAAAGTGCATGGCAAAAGAAATTGATTAAAACAATTATGATATGATAATATGTATACCTATCTGTAACTTGTTTTCTTCCCACAAATAAATAAATAAATAAGGATCTTCTCAAAAAAGGGGGAAAAAAGGACATATATTGAATGTGGAATGTGGAAGCAGGTAGAGAGATGGAGCTTCAGATAAGAGGAACACCTTCTATCTCTCTAGCCTCCTATGGCATACTAGAGATCTCTCACCTGTGACACAACTTCCTATCCTCTTTGGAATGTCCCAAGAGACATATGACCTATTAGTAATGACTGTTACCCCCAAAGGTAAATTCTCCTGTTATCAGGCATCTCTGCATCCTCCCTGCTGCATGTCACATACACTTTACTACTTCCTCATTACATCATTGTAACATTTCCTTGCTGGGGTATCTAAGGGGTTTTTCAACTTCGTTAAAGTTGGACCTGGACATGCTTCCCAAGATCCCTGTTCTATGGGCTAGCTTCACAGATCACTATCAATCTCTTCCATCTCAATTTCTTCTTCATTCCACACGAGACTCCTAACATCCTAACATTTGAACATCATGCATTCAGTAAGGGGTTCATCCAAGACCTATAAAGAACTCAGAGTAATTCAACATAAGAAAACAAGTAAACCAATCAACACATGAGCAGAAGAACTGTATAGATACTTTTCCAAAGATGATATACTTGCTGATTGTCAATAGGCATATGGGAAAAAGTTCTTCATCCTTCATCATCAGGGAAACACAACTTAAAGACACACACTTGTAAGAACATTCCTTATCAAAAATACCAGAAACAGGGAACATGGATGAGAGTATGGTGAAAAAAAAGGAACCCTCACAGACTTTTTTGGAATAGAGATTTGTCCAGCCTCTGTGAAAAAGAATGTAGAGGTTTCTTAAAATATAAATATAGAGCCATGTTGCTGGGCACTGAACCCTCAGCCACCCAGCCTGCAGCGCTCCTTTCAGGGTTTGGGGAACACAAGGTAGGGGGGCCCACTGCCTGCCAGGGCAGCAGGGAGTGGCTGGGGGTACCCCCCATCACTGTACCATGAGATGGTCAGGGGAGGTGGGATAGCTCCACCCACACGCCAGTTCAGCCATGCTGCTGGGTACTGAGGCCCCCCTCCCCACTGAATGTGTGGGCTGGAGGGGGGGGAGGGTTGGCGGAGGGTAGTGGGTGGTAGGGGTCATTCCCTCTGGTCTTCTCCAAATCCAGTCAACCCCCACCAGAAGCAATAGCAGTTGCACATGAGTATAGAGGTGAAAACAAAGACGTATTCTGGAACAACGAACATGCAGCTCCATGGGACACAGGACTATAAGACTGATTTTGGAGATGAACTACCTCAGAAATACAACCACTAAGATCTACAATGATGGGAATGGAATTCCCCATTCAGAGATGCCTTCAGCATGATCAAAGGACCCTCCCACTTTAGGGGGTGAGGAAAGCCACAGAGATGGGCAGAGGCCCCACAATGAACCAGACCATCTGCCAGGGTCTATCTCGATCAAAAAAATTAGTGCACAAACTTTGGCCAGGAGAAATGCTCCCAACGCCAGCAACCAGAACTACAAAACAAAGAAGGAGAAAAACATGACAGAAGATGGGTCGGAGCAGCTGACCAGAAAGAAGGAGGAGGCACTGAAAGAAAACAGTGTGAACTGGGGGGGCAGCAGCAAAAAGACACTTGGAAAACTAAGCACAGGCCACTGTGTCCCAGGAAACCACGTCCAAACCAGACAAAAGGATATGGCTACAGGAAAGGAAGAACCCAAGGGACAGAAAAATTAAACCATAAATAGCAGTGAAAGAAGAGATGGAGAGATCAGAGGGGTGGAGTGGGCGAGGGGGGAGGAACACCCAAAAGGCAAGTGTAAATAAAGCTTATTCAATAAAAATATATATTATTAAAACATATATATATATATATATAGAGAGAGAGAGAGATTATCATATGATCCATCCATCCCATTCATAGCTATCTACCCTGTGAAAGCATAAATACTAACTTGAAGTGATATTTGCACTTCATATATTTATTATAGTCAAAATAAATAATTTATTTGTTCAATGATGCATGGATGAAGTAAAAAGATTTGATCTATATTCACAATAGGATACTAATCATTTATTCAAAAAAATGAAATCCTGCAATATGAGCAGAACTGAAGGAGTCTATAATAAGCAAAAAAAGTTAGAAGACAAATACCAGATGATTTTACTCATATATGAAATATAGAGAAATAAAACAAAAGCACAGAGAAAACCTAATCAAAACAAACCACTTGACAGTAGAATTGAGGCTATTTGAAGAGGGGTTAGAATGGGATGAGCAAAGAAAGGACAAAACACAATGAACTATAATGGAAATTTAGGGCTATTTTGAATATAGTATGTTAATATACACTTAATTAGTATGGGCTCTGAACTATGTAGGTGTTTATACCAATGTAAACTCAAAAAAAAAGATTTCTTAAAATTAAATTAAAATCTTAAAGCTTAAAAAAAGTTAGCTAGAAAATGTAGAAATACACAATTCCTGTCAGAGTTCTATGGTGGCTGGCTTTAACCTAATTACTTGGCTTCTTTGAAATACCTTACCTTCAGTGAGAGCCACACCAAGGGCTAGGACTTCAACACATGTATTTGGGGGAAACACATTTATTCCATAACAATAATCAAATGCAAAAAATCAGAAAGAGGAAAATCAAAGATTGACCACTTTTGCCATAAAATGTTATACTTGAAAGTACCAAAAGCAAGGTCTTAAAATATTTGAAAAACTTTTAAAAATTCTACAACACATTTGGCAGCTAATGTGTAAGTTTTGAAGGCTTTTTTAACTCAATATAAAGAAAGCATCTGTGCAGAAAAAAAAATCAATGAAAATAAAAATTCACTAAAAAAAATGTAGCCATAAAATAAATAATACTCATTTTCAGCAATAATGAAGTATAATTTTAAGAATATAATAACTTTGTCTCTTAGTAAAATGATAGTTTCCAGAAAAGGAGAAATATCAGATGGTCTCATTAATCTGTGGCATATAGTAAAAACAAACAGGACAAGAAATTGTTAAAACTAACAAACTGACAACAGAACTAAAGCATACAGCAAGGGACAGGGAGGAAGGGAGAGTAAAATCAGGGTGGGAGGTTAATGAGTACAAGGTATCAGGATGATAGTTCTCAGGTGACATGGTGGTAGGAGAACTGAGGTTATACAAGGATGTAAAATATATACATGTGATCAATAAAAACAATTTTTAAATGGGAGGGAGGTAAAATCGGGGGAGGGATGGGCACAGAGATTAAGATGATGGTTCATGGGTGACAAGGTGGTGGGAGAACCTTGGGGTAGACAACATTGTAAAAAAATGTGTGTGTGTGTGCATGCAATCAATTTTTAAAAATTAATAAAATTAAAATGATAGTTTCAAATCTAAACTGCCACACTGGAGTCTAGGAAAATATGCAATCTCATATGCTGTTGATAGGAGTATAAATTTTTAAAAATTATCAAAAATATATTTTTACAATATGTTTAACAAAACCAAAAATATACATGTTTTTTGAGAAATTCTTTTATATTCATGCTAGGAAACAGTAAGATACAAGCAAGTTAGTAAGTCAAAAGACTGCTCACCATGTTCACTTACAGCTATAATAAAAGCACCAAAATCCAGTCTGAGGGCCTTAAGCAAACCGCTCAGCAATAACTGCATTCTTCTTGAGTTGATTCTGTTTTAGATGGAAAATATTCGTTAGACCATGAGATCCCGGAGTACCTATCCTGCCTAGATGGGACCACATCACCACAGGACTCACAAGAACAAGTAAATAATGTGCACCAACAGAAAGCTTGCCTCCCCCTACCCAGAATTAAGAGTTTCTTGACGTCATGAGTCTGCCATTTCTTCAGTTTACCCATTTTTCTGAATAGAACTGTTTTCTAACTCTCCTGTGAGGCTTATAAGTGGCAAGTATCTGAGCCTTCTCAGCAACATCAAGAAACAGAATCAGTAAGATTCAACAATAAACAATTGAATAAATTAAAATGCATTTGGATATCATATAATTACTTGATTATAACAAACTATTCAACCCATTTATGTATTTAGAAATCAAAAATTGTTACTCTAGCATAAATACTACTGTGAAAATAAGTTTTGGGGGAGTGTCAAGATTTTAAAATTTTTTAAACCTTTTAAAATATTTTAAATTGATAAATGAAAATATAAATTAAATGGGAGAAAACATGCTTACACAAAATTGTTTGTAGCTGATTTTAAAAAATAAATTTAAAGCTATAAAACAGCAACATCATTTAGAGGCAATTGATGAGTCACAAATGAAGAAAGTGAAATTCACCCATAATCCTAACACATCTGGAAAAAATACTTAATGAATTATTCTCACTCTTTTTCTAGTAACCAGTGACTACTTAATCCATATCATATCCCATTTCATTCCTACATGTTATGAGTTATTTTCTGTATTCATAGAACTTTTTGTTATCCTTGTAGTTTATAAATTTCTTTTGAATATATAAGAAAAAAATATTGGGAAATGAAAATAGGGATAGAATAAATGATCCTACCAGTAGTAGTACAGCCAGAATCAGATATTTTAATGTAATTTCCTCAGATTAGAATCAGAGGAAAGAGCAAACACTAGAATACATCAATTCCAAATAATCAGACAGAAACATAAGCAGGAAGGCCAAAGAAGGTTGAAAACTGACTCTGGGACATAAAACCAGTGCTTTCTGCTTCATGCCTAACCAAAGAGCAATGTTCCCTACCAACTAACTTTTTATAGTTCTTCCCACTGCTATTGATCCATGGCGGCTCTTTGCTCACTCCTCCGACACTTCTAACTCTCTCATTCCACTCCCACACTGAGAAGGTGAATAAATATTCATAATGGAAAATATTTCATTTAAACACTTGCAAAATTTCTTTAACAACATCACTCCATCTTTCAGCACACAGACAACTATGCCCTTTAGATGGTTTAACTCTCATATCTCCTTTTTCAATTTAAACACTTCTCCATCTTTCTGTCTTTAACAACTATGATTTCCAAATCACCAAGTTGGCCCCACTTGACAATATCTCTCAAAAGCAAGGAGTTCTTTAGAAACTCAATTGGAGAGTTCAATGGAAAGAGTTCTTTGTTAACATATAGAAGTTCAATTTAATAGTTAGAATCAAGCAATCCCCAGCCTCAGCTTCCCAGGTAGCTGGGATTATAGGCGTGCACCACCACACCCAGCTATTTTTGGGGGGACTAGGTCTCGCTGTGTTGCCCCAAGCAGGACTCGAACCATGATCCCTAGCCCCAGCTGCTTCATAGGCTGAAGCTTACAGGCATGAGTCACCGTGCCCAGCTATCAATTATTATCAACTTCATAATATCATCTCTGTTCATTTTCATCCCAACAATAGCACCTTAAATTGAGCTTTATAATACTAAATATTCAATAGTGATTCAGATAAAAGTCAAGGAAGGAGAGAAATGAGAGAAAAGGGAACAAAAACTTTCCTTACTTTATATATGTAAGTGTCCCAGCAAACAAGTATTACCAAATGTTTTCCAATTTGAAATTTAGATCTTCAAGAGAATATGACCATCAAATCCAGATTTTCTATACTACTTCAAGAATATGTCTCATTGTGGAAAAGCCAAAAACTGGAATGTTTTCAAATGAATAAATCTAATATCAGGAATCAAGTTTATGTGATACAAAGGAGATTTCCTCTAACATTATTAAGGGAAGAAAGGTTAAGTATAAAAAATGAAAGTGATCCTGCTTATCAGTTGACCCACACATAGTTTCATTTGAGTATATGTGTAGCTTAATATATTCATGGTATGAATTGTCAGACAAATTCAGCAAACTGTGATAAAAATGACAATGGAGAAAATGCAAGAGGTGGGACAGAGGTAATCACCTCAATCAAATTGCTTTAATCTTGCCAGATTTTGTCCCATTCATAAATGTTAGAGTAATATAAAATGGAACTCACTGACAGCTTCTTTTATTTGCATTTTGAGCCCTACTGCCTAATTTGTTAACATATGGTTGGAGAGTTGGACAGTTCGTGCTTGGAACTCAAAAGTATATTAAGCATAAGAAAAAGAAAGCAGCTATGATTTTTATGCAGAAGGTGTTGCCATGTATTGTTGTTAGAGGAAAATGGATGCAAATTTCAGGATCTAAATGAGTAAGATAAATTAGTATCTGGGTGGCATTTGCCTCATAAACATTCCAGTAGAAATGGAGAAACAAGACAATCCATCAAGGGAAAGAAAAAGTTATCTAGTTGTTTTTTAATTATTTATAACAATAGAAGTTTCCAGATAAGTTCCATATGAAGCAAGAGATTTGAGGATATACATGTATAAGGTATTAGACCTTAACAGCCATCTTATAGTCAAGTCTTCCAAGCCTTACATAATAGACTAGCTATAATTCATTAGATAGGTGAAATTACTTTTACTTTTAGTAAGTGCTGAAATCCAGAGAAATTGAATTCTCCTTCAAAATGTATGACTAACTCTCCAAACCCTTCAAAGAAACAGATCTAGAGATTACTTTGAGACAATGGGCTCCATGAGGACAGGTTTATAGCCATTCTCTGTTCCTAATGCCTAGAACTATATCTGGAAAAGAGGAAATATTCAGTAAATACTAGTTAGCTGACTCTGTAGGATTTAATATCATACAGCAGGAAGCAAAACTGGGGGCTTCTCCAGCCCATTAGTAAAAGGAAATTAATGAATGGAGAGGAGTGGAAAGAATGGAGGAAAGGAAGGAAAAAAGAGTAGAAGAAATGACTATTCTTTTAGTAGTAGAAGAAAGGACTATGCTTTTTTAGAAAAAAAGATAAAAGTTAAATGTTATGCAACCCATAAAAATACCATTACCTTATTGAACAGCCAATACTTCAGGAATTAATTCTGCCCCAGTCATCATGGCCACGCAGAGTGTCTGAAAGCTCAGATCTAAAATGTTTTGAATTATGGTGTAAATTACTACACAGTAGGAAAGTAAATAAGACACTGGCACACAAATCTCTTGCAACTTTAACAGTTTCACCTGTTTTCAATTTAAAATACATTATGGGAAAATGACATAAAAGTAATTTATCTGGTAGAAATAGTTACAGTTAGCTCAGTTTGGGAAGAAAGCTGAAGGAGGTTTTGTGTCATTTATTTGGAGAATTCTTCCTTAGCACTGTTTGCGTTTAAGTAGATAAATTTGTAACTTCCAGGTACCATATTCCTCCTGTTGTTAGTGATGGTCATCAACAAAAAGGCAAACCTATTAAAATGTAAATTTATTTCCTATATAAGTGGAATATTCACCTCAAAAGTAAAGCTTTAAATACTAAAATCCTTTTTTTCTGTGGAATCAGAAGTTCACAATTATCTTCTTTTTAAAATTATTTTCTGGACGTAAACAGCTGGGACTATATTAAACTAAAAAGCTTGTATACAACAAAAGAGACAATAACCAAAACAAAAAGACACAAAAATGAATGGAAAAAATTTTTGTACACCACTCAACTGATAAGGATCTGATATCAAAGATACACACACAAACTCACTCAATAAAAACAAAGCAAAAAGCCCAGTCAAAATATGGGCAGAACTTAAAAGATACTTCTCCAAAAGGAACTACAAATGACCAACAGACATATGAAAAAATGTTCAATATCACTTGTAATCAGGGAAATGCAAATCAAATCCACAATGAGATACCATCTCACACTAGTCAGATGGCCCATATTTTAAAAAAAACAGTAAGAAGACGACATGCTGATGTGAATGTAGAGAAAAAGGAACACTTTTATATTGCTGGTGGGAATGCAAACTGGTCCAGTCATTATGGTCCTGCAGAGGATCCTCAAACTACTGAAAATGGAACTACTATTCAATCCAGCAATCTAACTTCTGAAACTCTACCCAACGGATATCAAACAGTAATTCAAAAGGAAACCTATATTCTTATGCTTATTGAAGCATTATTTACAATTGCCAGGATATGGAAACAACCCAAATGTCCCAAAACAGAAGAATGAATCAAAAAATTGTAGTACATGTACATAATGGGATATTATTCAGAATCAAAAAAGACAAGCTTGTGACAACATGGATAGAGCTACAAGGACTCATGTTAGTAGAAATAAGCCAGAAAGAAAAAGATAAATACCAGCTGGTTTCACTTATATGTGGGATATCAAAAAACAAACAAAAGTACAAGGAAAAGTTGGAATTAGTGGACTGGCAACAGAACTGGGGTACATGGTGGGGGTTAGCAGGAAAGTTTCAGGAAAGGGATGAGCACAGGATGGTAGTTAGAAGGTGGCATGGTGGAGAGGGAATTTCAGGGTATTCAGTAATGCAAAATATATATATAAACAATAAAAAATTAAAAATAATAAAATTATTTCCAGTTATTGATAGTTATAAGAATCAGTTAAAAGCAAAATCTGCAAAGTAGATTTGTCTCTCCTGGGCAAAATTCTCCATTAAGCATTGGTAATCAGTTGTCTCATTTTTCTAGTATTGCAAGTGTTGCCACAATGAAGCAGTCTGCTGATACAGTAAATGAGTTGAGGAGTTGAGGGACTTGTCCCAGGATCAAAGGTACACAGCCAGAGGCTGCAATCTGCTGACAAGCTGAATCCACCGTTTGTCCAATAACCTTGGACACCTGAAATAATGGAATGCCATATGAAGCCTTTACTCTGCACTTTCAAAAGAATTTTCTTTTTCACACTGTGAGTCTTCTGTCTATGAGAAAGTGCTTCAGGATACTGTAAGATGAATTAGATCAGAAACAAACCGCCGTTAGAGGGAGAAATCCAAGACAGCAAACAATGCTTCTTGTACCTCTTCCCAGTTCAAACACAGCTATAAGCAAAACAGAGGTCTGACTCTAGATTTTTCAGGAGCCTTACAAAAGAAGTAGAGCCTCTACTTCTGCCCCCTTTACACCTCCACACCTCAAAAATTGTTACTACTAGTGATTGGCCAGTAATAAATGTCTTTGACAGAGAAAAAGGATCAAAGAAAATTAACATTTAGTATATGTATTCTGTGGTAGGTATTGAATACCTTCCACTTCCATTTTCACAACAAAATGAAATAGACAGTTTTGTCCTCATTTCTTAAGACAGAAAATAGAAGGAATGTATTCCCAGAAAAGAATATTTTCACAGAACTATATGTAGTCAAATTTCTTTAATCCGGATTTATTAACATTCTTTACTATAGGGAAAGGCATGATAAGACCATGCTAAGGAAGAAAAGACTAATAAAGCATTTTTTGCCTAAGATTGTGTCTCAATAGGAAAAAAGGGGAAATAATATTTGGCTAGTAAAAGATTAGTATTGAAGACTCAGCTTCATGCAAGACCCAGACCCTGTTTGAGACCAGAATTGGAAAGTGTCATTGAAGGGAGCAATGTGGGAAGGGGTAGAAAGAGGTGGTCGGACAGCAAATGTAGAAAGGATCACACATATAAAGTCAAAAATGCAAGCACAAGCAAACAATATTTGGAGGATGGAGAGTAGTCTAGTATGACCAGAGCATGAGTGTTAGTATGAGCTGAATTGTGTCTTCCAAATTTTATATGTTGAAGATCTAAACTCTAGTATTTCAGAATGTGATTGTATTTGAGAAATTGGGTCTTTAGAGGAGCAAGACTACCAAATCTCACAAGCTTTCTAAACCAGAAAAAAAAAAAAAAAAAAAAACTTTACCTTTTTTAATCTGAGGCCAAAGGACAAATGCCTTTACTAAATCTCAAAGTTTCAAACCAAAAAATTACCTTTATCTCTTAGATCAGCTGCTGAATTTGCCCTTCCACTCTTTCCCACCTGCTGCTTCTCTTACAACTTTAAAGTCAGAGGAAGTTCTTAAAGTGACCAAACTGAAAGTTATTTATGACAAAGTAAGCAAGTAAAGCCTGGTTACCTCACCACATGCCCAAACTATCACTTAGTCCCTGGTTACCGCACACAGCCCAATCAGTCTTAGTTCATAAGCTAGTTGGAGTCCTCCAAATGCATGGTCCAAATATGACACTCCCTCTTCTCTTTCAGCATGTTCCAGTTTCTCCCAAATGCATGGTCCAGGATACGGCATTTCCGCTTTTCTTTTGGCATCCATCCCAACTTTAGACAGTAAAAAATTCCAAACCAGATAACCACAAGTAAAGATTTTAAGCCAAGTTTTCAGTAGCAAACATTTCAAAATAGGTTAGATGAAACCAGAACCAACACTAAATCCATCACAACTTCTCCCAAGATATCTAAACCAAACTAGATAAAACAAGTTCCAACACAAAGTTCAAATTTCCAAGCTCTTTATGATATTATGTGTAAATTAGGCAAAAACCTCCCACCAGCACACCAAAGGAAAAGTAAGCAGTGCTTTTAAAATTCCAGGCTCATCCCACCAGCAAGGCAGCAGCAAGTATTGATGCATTAAAACAAGGTTTATTAACAAGGGAAACCAAAAGTCACTAAGGCCACAAGTGGCCAGATATCTTACTCATATCCAAAATAGCACCTTTGCACCCTACCAAATCTGAGGCAGGCCTTTCACAAAATCCAGGTTTTCAGCAGATACAAGTTCTAAGTTTTCCAAGTCTCCATTTTGCTTCTTTTCTCTCCAGCTTTCCGAGCTGCTCAGCTTCTCCAAGCTTCTTCAAACTTTCCCAACAAGTACTGATGTAGAATCACTTTAAACAAATCCCTGGCTTTCCCCAGGTACCAGCTTTCCAGCTTTCAAACAAAACTAACCTTTTTTTTTCTTCTGCTTTTCCACATCATCTCTCGCTCTGGTGCCACACACCTTCCTTTTCCCCATCTGCTGATCCATGGAATCTAGCTACAATGCAGCCCACCTGGGCATTTGCCCCACCAGGCTTCTTCAGCTTTCTAGAGTACTTCTTCTTCAGTACTCTACACACCTGGCCACTCCTTGGCTTCTGGTCACACTCCTCAGGCCCACACTCAGCAGCCCCAGCCTTCCAACTCCACCAGCTACCTCCTGCCAATCACTCTCCTATCATGGCTCCTGACTACCACCAGCTCACCATTCCGGGGCACTCAGCCACTCTGGTCACTCCATCTTTTTGCACTTTCCATTTTTCTCTCATGTAGTCTTTCTGTCAGACCCTCCTCACCAAGGCAGTACAGCATGTTTCCATTTTTCCAACTGGGTCATAAATTGGGGTGGTCCTTGCTGCTCCATTCAGCCATGCCATCCACTATCATTTAGACTCCTTTAGCAAGTACCATCAGTTTACTCAAATTACAGGATCCTGCATTCAGCTATCCCAGGTTATTGCTTCTTTACAGCAGCTCAGGGCATTTCAGCTTTCCTGTCCCCATTGCAACCTGAAGCCACATCAGCCCTATGATCATCCATATGCTGCTTCCATTCCCTCCACCTGCCTTCCACCTTCCTTCTCTTCTCCCCCCGACCACAATGCCTTGTGCTCATCCCGCTTCCCATCACTTCCACGCAATTTCCTCACTCTGTTTCCACTCACCAGCATCAATATGGCATAGTTCCAACCATGTACCCCTAAGAAGGGGTACAAACATGGCACAGGTCCAACCATGTGCATCCCCAAGAAGGGATGACCAGGCTCCCCCAATCCAGCTGTATCACCCACTATCAGTTCCTACTTCTGCTAACTTTATTGCCCCTATCATTTGGATACAAGGTCTTCAAGGCGATAATTAACATGATCACTAAGTGAGTTCTAATTCGGTAAAATTAGTTTCTTTTTAATAGACACAGACAAAATTTTGGAAGAGAGTGTGCAGACATAGATATCTATACAAGAAGAAAAAGGGTCTCACAAGAAACCAATGCAGCCGACACCCTATTCTTTGCCTCCAGATTTGTGAGAAAATCAATTTTTGTTTTTCAAACTGCTGGTCTTTTGGACAGATCCTGCAGCAGCAATCTAATGCAGGTCTAGAAGCAAGGCATCTAGAGAGTCACTTGAAAACAGGTTCATGAAAGATTTTGATGTCAGGCTGAGGAACTGTAGATTTAGCCAGAAAGCATTGAAGGTTTTTAAACAAAGAAATAGCATGATCCACTTTGCATTTTTCAAGTTTATTTTCTGTGTTGGCTTCGAGCCCACTTTGAACTTAGATGCTGCATGTATTTGACTAACTGGTATCTGTCTTGGGACTGACTTGGCATTAAATACTCTGTTATGGCAGGTACAGTTGTGATAAAGCAGACAGTTATTCCTTAACTCTTTGATATTTATAATGGATCAGTACACAAACCTTTCTTAACATGATTTTAAGTCTATACTCGTTGCACCTAGGTCAGACATGATTATTTCATATTCAATGAATAATAGTGACTAAGTGTCTCTAAGGTAGAAGGAGTTCAGCAAAAGGGGAGGCTCTTTAACTCTTTCAGGTCAGGAGGCTACCATTTAATGCATCTCTGCAAAGGCATTTTCAAACAAATAACAGGATGTAAGAGGCATTGAAACAATTAGCCTTCTTAGGCTGACTATAAAAAAAGGTAACAGTCTGCTCTGAGGCATATGCCGGATAACTATGATGTAAGGAGACTTTAACATAAAAATAGACAATAAAATTTGCATGCAGATGAGTGCTGTCAACTTGAGTCAATTTTGCCTAATTCAAAAAATTCTTTCAGTTAGAGTACTTTCTTGAAAACCTCCTTCTGGACATGATTTCGTAGCTCAGTGATGAGACCTTCAGTCCTCACATCTCATGGGAGGGAGTCTATATATAGTCAATGTAGGAGAATTTGTTCCATATTCGAAGCAGAAGGTCCACCTCAGACTTTCTGGAAACAGAGCCTTCCTGGGTTATGACAGTCACACTGTTGAGAAGATGGAAGAAGAACTACATCTAAGGATGCTTTCTATTACCTGTGATTGGAGACTTGGACAAGCCACCTTAAAAAATAAGAACCCCCAGTATTTATTTGACATCTTCCATCAAATAGTGTTCTCTTAATGTCCATAATAACTGTGCCTTAAAGAAGGGAAGGCACTGGACAAAAGTTAGGCTATGAAAAAGTTGTCTGAACAGGATCATGGGTATGCTATGACACATCTGTGCCCAATCAGAGGGCATTTGCTACTCCTTTTGAATCTCTAGATGGCATCCAATAAAGAGAAATTACTGTTGTCAAATCAGGCTTTTTCAGTTCCTTGGTTTTTTGACCATAGAGATTCTTCTAAATATGATTGTCACCCTGTCCTGCATGCTTAAATGCTGTTTCTTCTTCAGGTCAGTTCAAATACTAGGTCTTTGAAGTGTTCACTAACTACAGTATATAATAATCCAGTGTTTCTCTAAATTATCCTAGACTCTCTTTTCACCCATATGGTATTGTCATGTATAGTCTATCTATTAAAGGATGAGCTTCCTATAGGCAGAGTCTACATGCCATTAATTTTGATAGCCTTCAACTTCTAAGACAATCTCTGGAACAGAGTACAAAAACTTTTGAATCCATTGGGGAGGGGGGGGAGGTGAAACCCTGGGATTAGAATGACGTGAAATTTATATATAAATAATTTTTTTAAGAAAGAAAACAAAACAATTCATTATAGTGCTAATGCCTTAGTTTAGGCTGCTATAACAAATACTATGGACTGGGTGACTTAAAGAATAGAAATTTATTTCTTATAGCTCTGGAGGCTGGGAAGTCTGAAATCTAGGTGTCAACATGGTCAGATTCTGGTGAGAGCCTTCTTTTTAGTTTGTGGACATTCATATCCTCGCTGAATCCTGGCAGGGCATGTCTCTTCTTAAGAAAGCATTAATCTCATTCTTGAGGATTCCGTGTTTATGATCTAATTGCCCATTAAAGGCCCCATCTCTGAATATGCTCACTTTATATTATGCTTCCATACATACATTTGGGGAGACACACACATTCACATTCGTTCAGTATTACCTCCAGTTATCAGCATGAAAGATATAGACTATGGTAGCATAAGAACAAAACCCAAAAGAATAGAAGAAGCAGATCAAGCCAAAGACCATGAAGCCATGAGGAAATAGCACCCAATCAGAAGATCAGATCAAAATCACCAATAAAATACAACACACAGAAATAAGGAAAACCAAAATCACCAATAAAATACAACACAGAGAAATAAAGAAAACTTTAATAATAAAGCCAATTTCTACTTCAGGCTCCAAGCACCGTTGTCATCTAGAAGCCATGAAAGAAGTTGTATTCCAAGTGTAATATTCAGTTGATACTTACTTGGAATCAAGAAGATGTTTTCCCAAAGAAATAAGACTAACATGAAAATGTTGCCCAGACAGCCTCCAATTCTATTTTATTCACAACAAAGGTAAAAGGCACAACAAATAGAACTGTTTCAATTGCAGCTGAGCACCATGTACAGGATAAATATTTTGAAAAATAAGTGGAGGCGTCCAGTTTGAGCTAACATGGAAAAAGTCCACTATCTTTCCCACAAAGTACAACTAAAACCTCTGGAAAGATACTTCCAAAGACTGAAAAATTAATGATAGCATGCAGATTGAGTAGGGAAATCAAAACATGAGGAATGATCAATAAAATGATAAGATTCATAGAATTTTCTTTCCCCCGCCTATAGCAATTCATTCATAGATAATAAGGGAGTCTGAATCACAGAATAACATAGCAAGTAGTCTAAATTGAACCAGGTTGATTGCTGATTTTCTCCAGAGGATTTTAATAGAACCCAAAAAAAATTAAATTCTCATAAAATAATATTTGAAATGTCCAGGACAGAATGCATTGCTAATAAAAAAAAAAAAAGGAAAATCTCAACAGTTCTAAAGGCAAAAGAGAATCAATACATACCAGTGCTGTGATGACATACTGAAATTATCAAAGACTTTAAAACAGATATGTAACTATGTTGTAACTATGCTCTAAGAAGGCAAGGCAAACTCTTTAAATTAATAGAAAGACAGAAGTGCTTAACAAAGAAATACAAAATGTAGAGAAGAAATAAATAGAAATTTTAGAACTAGAAATAGTTTAAGTAAAATAAAGTATAAATAAGATAGACTCAATAGCTAAAGAGAACTAGCTTAACAAAGAGAGAGGACTTGGATATAGATCTACAGCAATTATTCAATCTAAACCATATAAATAGCAATTATTCCATCTAAACCATATAAATTAAAGATAAAACAGATGAGAGGGGTACAGTCATCTTTGAAACAAAAATCTACTATTCAAATATTTGGCAATTTAGGAAGTCTTTGCATGTGTAAACAAAGTCAACTGTTCATTATCTTCTAGGGACAGTTAAGGACTGATTCCTTAAAAAGGATACTAAGGAAACAACTAAATGAGATGAACAGATATTTGCTTAACCTTTCATCTGCTGTTAGATATTTGAATTGCTTCCAGTTTTTGGCTATTAAGAATGAAACTGTACAAGTGTTTGTGTGAATATATGCCATATTTCTTTCATACAACTGAAATTTCTTGATCATACAGGATGATGTATTTAACTTATATATTTTTTCTAACAAATAGCATTTTATTTTTTTAACTAAGATTAGCTTTCCTAAATTGCCAATTATTAAAACAAGACCTACCTATACTTTCACTGTACCTGAAAAAGGCTGCCATTATCTGAGTAAAAACTTAGTTCTATTACTAAAAAATTAAAAAATATGTTGCAATTTAATCAAATAACTTTACAAACCCTCTCTTCTCTTGCCAGTCCTAAACAGAATGTAAATATATCTATTTATTTTCCATCCTATAATAATTTGTGTATTTCTGTCAGTTATCTAATTCTTTTTTAATTAATAGGGTAATTTTTTTTAGATTCAATTACTTGATCTTTGTGTTTAATTGCTGAGTGCCTACACATACTATACATGCTATTAACTATTTGATTATCTCAATATTACTCATTTAGAACCATAATATTGCATTATACAAAAAAAAATACTGTTTCTGCTGTGTTTTCATAATCTTAAATAGGTTTTGGTGCAGTAAAATCAGATCTCCTTGTTTAAAAATATTTTACAATTTTGTTACAATACTGAATATTTACAAGGCAAAATCTACTAAAAGGAGTAAAAACACTGTAGCTACAACAACATTTTTAGCTTGCCAAGAAGCTCTAAAAACAGACATTAGTTAGACCTCTCCATGGATGTAACTTCAATCTATAAATAAGACCAATCAGACACCAGCTTGGGTCAGATTAGCTAAGATCTTGCAAATACCAGAATTAATAGACTATAAAACAGACATGATAAAAATAAAGCAGACATTGTCTCACATGACTTTAATTAAATAGTAAAACCTAATGGGAAAAATAAAATCTCTCCCTGAAGATAACACAGATATGAAAAACAAATTAAAATTTTTAAAGCCTGAAAATAATTGGTTCAAAAACAGAGATTAATTAAGAATGTAAAAACCAGGTGGGAAACAAAGGGGAGAGATGGTTCAGTGGACTGTGGTGGAGAATTGTGGGCATAGTAGTGGTGAATGTGATGGAACAATATGCATCTGAAAAGGTGTGAACCTGTATCTCAAAGTCATACTGAAAATCATACTAAGTGTTGTAAGCCAGTGTTACCTCAATAAAAAGTGATACAATTTTCTGTTTTTGTTCAGCATAACTCAGCTTATTTAAGGTTTACATAAGAAGTTTTTGAACAATTTAATATAGGTTTCTATTACAAGCTTACTAAAAGAAACCAGGAAATGCAAACACTTAAAATAAAAATTAAATTTTATACCTCCACTCAGATTTAGTGTATAGTTCTCCAGTTTTCTCTGTACATATTTTTCAATTATATTTATTGAAATAATGTTGTTTTACAACACTGTATTTGTTTTAGGTGTTATAGTCAAACCTCTAAAAATTAAATAAGTTTCGTAAAGAATGTCAAAAGTCATAACCTACACTGAAGACACAATGGGGTAACTAAAAAATTGCCTGCAGATTCAGTTCTCCCTTAAATCAAAACTAGAGGTGGAAAAGTTATTCTTTTGCCAAAGTTCTTGAGAAGTAGCTGGCAGGTATGTCAGGCTGACTTGTTCCACTTTCATCAAGCCTTTCTCATTCAATTTTGAACTGATAACCCTTCTTTGTGCCATCACCTCAAACTTGATTTCTTCTCAAAAATCACTAACCTTAGCATTTCTTTATTGCCCTGCTATTCTGACAGCTTCTTTGATGAACCCCCTCAGTAAAGCATGTTCTTCAATAAGCAAGAAATGTAACACAGTGACTATCACTCAAAGCATGTTACTCATTCACTTAGCAAAAACTGTTTTGAACCCTCCTTATTAGATATGTACTTCATGCAAAAGTTGGATGAATGCAAAATGATGAATAATACAATTGTGATTTCTGTTCTCATGGGTTCTAACATCTTTCATGGAAAAGAACTATTACAAAATAATTAGTAGTGATAGATATTCTGAAAGAAAAGTGCAATGTTCACAGCATATCATGAAGAACTCTTTTGTCTGAAAGATCTGAGAAGAATTTCCTGAAGAAATAACATTCCACAAAGTGTTAACTACAAACTGTCACCTGAAGAGGGAGAAGGTAAAAAAAGGATTGGAGAAAGGAATGGGAGCTAAGGAAAGTGGGGGAACTAAGGTATCAAAATGTTATCTACATTATCTTACTGAGTATGCACTTGAGAACTTGACATAGGGAGTGAACTTCTTAAAATAGTCACTGAATCTTTTTATTTTACTAAGTTGTGAGTCTCCTTTTCAAAGTATTTTCATTATACTGAGGCAACATTGGTTTACAAACTATATAATATAGAGGACCACATAATATTGATTGGGGAAAAATCACAATAATGATGACAAGACTGAAAAACATTTACCTGTCCCTGAGCCATGTTTTCAGGAAGAAAAAAAAACCCAATCCCACAGTACAAAGCCAGCAACTCAGAGTAACCTCCCTGACAGGAGTGAAGCAATGAAAACGCTACTCATTCTGTAAGGCGAATGTATCCCCTTCATGTCACCTCAGTAGCAGCATTAATCTTTTTGCTTTGTGTAAAAGATTCAAAATTGCTTTCTGAGTGACTGACTATTTCACAAGAATTCCAGAGAGATAAAGCCTTTCACCTCTAGCTGCCTGGCCTGAATCAGTAGTGCCTGAAATTTACTACCATTTAAAAGCCAAGTGTTGACCTATGTGAAATGAAAGGTTACAGCACATAATGCCACATAGGCAGGTTTCAACAGCTCAGGGTGACATTTGAGTACATGATGCAAATAGAGCATTTAGGAAGCATGGAGGGGGTTAAATCACTCTGACTGGGTATTTATTTTAAAAACAAATACCAGAAGGAAATTTGACAGGCCATAATTACAAAGTAGATTAATAGAAAAGGATTATTTGATGTTTCAGAGATCACATGACTCATGTCCTGGCTCCTACTGTGCCTACACTTTCTAAAATGTTTAATGCATGAGGCTTCCTATGTTCATTTCTCTCTTCCTTTCGCCCTTTCTCTTGCTCTTTCTTGCTCTCATTCTCTCTTCACTTCCTCCTTCCTGAGAGCACATGCAGACACGCACACACAAACACACACCACACACACACTTGAATAGTCAGTTGTTTCCCTACTATCAGTATTTATCATTCTCAAGGCTTTCTCTCTCTTAGAACATTCTGATTTTTCTGAACTGTAGGGATGACAATTCAGCTATTATATCATTTAGAGTATGAATCAGACACACACACAGACAAAAAAAAAAAAAAAACCTAAATGCTGTGTTGATAATTTCACCATCTTCCCGGAAAGGAATTTCTTTGTCTACCTTGCTCCACTGCATCAAAGGATCCTAAGTTATCTCAAGGACTGGGTGCCATAGAACAACCAAGTAAAACCTTGGTTAGTTGAAGACAGAGCCAGCACTATAGTCAAAGTCACTCCAGTTTCACTGAAACTGCTTTTTGAACTAAAATAATAACTTAGAGTTCATTTAAAGGGAGTCATGCTGTTTTTAAAATAAGTTTCTAAAGTTTTAAAGGAAAAAATATACTTGTTCTGAGAACAGAAGAGTTTTCTTCCACAAATGTGTGGTCCTTATCTAAATGAAGAAATAGATGATTGATTGGTAGGTAGGTGGGTGTGGGAGTGGAGGGATGAATAGATAGAAGGAAGATAGATGATAGATAGACAGAAAACAGACAGACATACAGATAGATGGATAGACAGATGGATGGATGGACGGACGGATGGATGGATTAGATAGACAGACAGACAGACAGATGGACAGAGACAGACAGACAGACAGACAGACAGACAGACAGACAGACAGACAGACAGACAGACAGACAGACAGACAGACAGATAGATAGATAGATAGATAGATAGATAGATAGATAGATAGATAGATAGATAGATAGATAGATAGATAGATAGATAGATAGACAGATGAGAGGAAATAAAGATAAGAATGTGCAAGAAAGGATGAAAGACAAGAAGAATAGGAGGAGGAGGAGAAAGAAGAAAGATGTATTTGGTGGCCACTTATAATGGATATACAATATACATATACACAAACATATGCAAAAGTACTATTTCAATTTATGTTTGCAAAAGATGTTAGACATTTTCATTCTGGAATCATTCTATCTTGAAAAATAATTTCCTGAGTAATATTTTCTTAATTTTATAATTAATTTGCCTCTTGTTACTATTTCTACATGTAAAAGGGCATGATCTTCAATTGACTAATGTGATTGATAGCCTTAAAAATTTGTGACATAATCTAGAAATACAAGAAAGTATGATATTGCATATATATCACATTGATCGTGGCATTCTACAAAGAATTAAATGTGCTTTTGATCTTTTGCTTTGTTTATCTTCCACTTGTTGGTGAAATATTCTGGTATTTATTTTTCTCCTAACTTATTTCACTTAGCATTTTCCCTCAAGTTCTATCTGTATTGTTGCAAATTGCAAAATTTTGTTTTTTCAGTTTTATTGTGTATATACACATAGCTATTTCCAATCATCTTTCAGTGGCATACAGTTGCTTCTATATGTTAATAATTATAAGTAGTGTTGCAATGAACAAGTAGGTTGAAGCTTCTGTCCTTTCAAACTGGTGTTTTTTTATTCCTTGGACAGATACATAGAGGTGAAATTAATGGATCATATGATAGATCTATTTTTAAAATTTTTTGAGAAACCATATTGCTTTCTATAGAAGCTGTACAAATTCATCTTCTCACCAACAGTGTACAAAGTTTCCTTTTTCAAAACACCCTCACCAACACTCACTTCTGATCTATGATATAGACCATTTTCACAGAAGAGTTGATATCTCATTATGGGTTTCATATTTGCATTTCACTAACAAGAAGGATCAATATTCTTCATGTGTTTAGTGGTCATATGTATATCTTCTTTGGAGAAGTATCTACTCTGTTCATTTTTTTAATTGAGATAATAATAGTTTGCAACATTTTGTGAATTTTAGAGCTATAGTACCTCCCCCTTCAGATATTGTTGCCACACCACACCTACCACCAAAATACAGATAGTCTGTGTCCCCCCCCCCCATAGTCCACTGTGCTCCCAACATAATTCGTTCTCTGCCCACCCTCCATTTCTGGTAGCTTAACTCTACAGTCAGATTTCTCAGGTTTGCTGCTGATTTGACTTTATCTGGCACTTTGTTTTGTTCCTTTATAAACCAGCAGATATGACACAAAGTGCTCTATACACAAAGGTTCATCCCAAGTCACAGGCTTCTCTAAGTCAGGTGACCATTTGGATAACTTTCAATTATTCTCCAGGGAGAAAAGTAGAGAATCTGCTCTGATGCCATCCTCCCTTCCTTTTTCATTCTGCCCCTTTTTATTGTTATTTGTTTCTTTGTTATTGAGTTGTATTTGTTAGTTAGTCTTTGTACAATATATGATGTGCAAATCTTTTTAACTATAGTTTCTTTCTCTGTGCATAGGCTCTTTACTTGTCACTTTCATTTTTGCATGGTTCCCTTTTTTGTTGGAGTTGTGCTACCTAAGATATCACTAAGTACAATGTCATAAAATGTATCATCCATGTTTTCTTCTACATATTTTATGACATCAACTCTCACATCCAAGTCTTTAATACATTTTGAAGTAATTTTTAAGTATGGTATGAGATAGTAGTCTAGTTGCTATTCAGTTTTACCAACACCTTTTTTTTGAAAACTTTGTCAGTTTTTGTTCTTGGTTCTTCTGTCATAAATTAACTATGCATGTGAGTGTGAGATTATTCTTGGGTTCTCAATTTTATTTCATTGATACACATACAATACTCCGATGCCATACCGTTTTTGAGTTCTATAGTTTTATAGTAGAGTTTGAGGTTTGGGAGTGTGATCCCTCCTTCAATCTTCCTGTCAGATTGCATTGGGGTATTTTGTGGTTCCATAAAATTTTTCTACTTTATTCTTTTGAAAATATTTCTGATTGCACTTTCTTCTCAGATCAGCAAAAATGCAAAAAATCTGTCATATTAATAGTAGCTTTATTCAATACCCTTAATTAATGGTACCTTTAATAAATAATGGAATATGAGCTAAATAAAGGAATATCCCTCACTTAGTATGCTTGAAGTGTAACTAGTAATAACTGATTTGTCTACAAGATGATGAAATAAAAGTTCAAAAGAAAGAATAAATGAAAAATCGGTGAATGGATCCTTCTATGAGTTCTGAAAATAGAGTGTGTGGGCTTGTTAATGTTGATCCTAACACTGAAAACAGTAGGGGAAGAATTAAAATCAGTACCAAGAATAAAGAACATAGTCCACATTTTTCTCCTGTATCCCTGCTAGTTTATGGTTTTCCCTGTTTGAAAAATGAAACTCAAGATAGTTAGAGACAATCCTGATAACTTTAGCAATCCCATCCACCTGAGTGTACTCTAAATAAAGATAATATTGAACATAATATCCTAGACTTACTTAATGTCTAGTGTCCAGACCCTCCACAAATACAAGTCCTTGAATAATGTTTTGTGCAACCTCATTTTCTTATAACATTATTTGAGACCTACTTCCATTATACATAGTTTCACTTAAAGTTGCAGTTTTCAAGAACCTATTCAGGATATTAAATGAGAACTTATTGTAAATCATCACAGTAATGCCTTAAGTTCAACTCAGAATAAATAAAACTATTATAGTAAATAAGTTTAAAGTAAGGCATCTCTAGAAAATTTGGATTAGCTTTCCCACTCCTATCACAAAATCTACTCTAGAGAAAATACTTTTATTACCATATCTTTGATATAAATTACTTTCTGTAACATAAAACAGTTGTAAGTCCTAAAACCATGGAATAAAAAACAAATGACTTTAAGAACATAAATATCTTTAAGCAAGAAGTCAATCTGTACCCCTCATCTACCCCTTGATGAAGGTGTGCGTACACAGAACATGTAGACTTAGAGTGACACAGAAATATATTAAGGGAAAGAACAGACAGTATGCCAACCCAACTAAACACACATACACATACACACTTTGGAACACTAGAATCAAAGTTAGCGATTGGCTTTCCGATATGTTTCCAATATAGTTGAAACAAATCCTGGAGAATATGTGCCTCTGAGATGAAGTTCCCAGTTCAATCTTAGCACATTTGAAGAGATCAAGATTGCTTGTTTTGCCATATCAGTAAGCGATTCTACCCACTGACATATAAAGAAAGATATCCAGAAATGCAAAACATGACCTAGACTGCATTTAGGAAAAGTTACCATTTCACAAGCCCCACCAGAATTGTTCTTTTGGACATGGTAGAGGCCAGTGAGTTTTCTTTTCCAGCCTTTTCCCCAGCCCCATATTTTAAGGCATTTGAAATTTCCATGTTCCTCATAGTTTAGCAAACTCAAAACCCTTGGTATATAGCCCTTCCCACTATAATTTACCCTTTCCACATTCTATTGATTGTATTACTCCCAGGCTCAAAAATGTTCAATGGTCACTATCAATTTTTGTCAGTTGAAGCTTATTTTACTTATTGGGTTTTTGCAAAAAGCCCAACCAAAAAATTGGGGAGAAGAACTAAAAAGATACTTCTCCAAAAAGGAAATACAAATGGCTGACAAGCACATGAAAAATTACTTAATGTCACTAGAAATAAGGGAAATGCAAATCAAAACCACAATGAGATATCACCTTACGCCAATAAGAATGGCCCGCATCCAAAGAACGGGCAACAAGAATTGCTGGTGAGAATGTGGAGAGAAAGGAACGCTCCCACACTGCTGGTGGGAATGCAAACTGGTCCAACCACTATGGAAAGCTGTGTGGAGGACCCTCAAATTAATGAAAATGGAACTACCATTTGACCCAGCAATTGCTCTCTTGGGAATCTACCCAAAAGAGACCTCAATGTGGGTACAAAGGGACACCTGTGCTTGGGTGTTTACCACAGCACTATTTATAATTGCAAGAACTTGGAAGAAACCTAAATGCCCCAAAACAGATGACTGGATGAAAAAAATGTGGTATGTATACTCTATGGAATATTACTCATCAATTAAAAATGACAAATTTGATGATTTTATGACAGTATAGATGGACTTAGAAGAAATCATAAAGCAGAAATAAGTCAAAAAAAAAAGACAGACACCAACTGGTTTCACTAATATATGGGATATAGTGAAAAAATAAATAAAAGCCTTGAGGAAAAGTTAAAACAAGCTAAGCACCAAACTGAAGCACACAACTTTGAGCAGGAAGGAGGGGGGGGAATGGAGGGGGGGATAAAATCCCTAGGATTACAATGATGTGAAATTTATATATAAATAAAATTTTTTAAAAACCTCTTAAAAATATTTTTTAAAAACTTATTGTGTTTTTGGTTTATTGTTTTTAATTTTTTTAAATACACATTTCTTTATTTACACTTTTTTTTCCTTTTGAGTGTTCCTCCCCCGACCCTTGTCCTACCCCCTCCTCCATCTCCTCTTCCACTGCCAGTTGTTGGTCAATTTTTAGCCCTTTTGACTCTTCCTTTTTTTTTTTTCCTGGAGCAATGCCCCTTTTCTGGGTGAGAACATGCTTTCCTGGGATGCAGCATCTTGTGCTTTTAATTTTCCAGGCATACCTTTGCTGCGGGTAGCCAATTCAAGTACATTTGTATGCTATAGAGGTGCTTCCTCGTTTTTGCTGGTTGTCTCCTCCATTCTGGATTCTGTCCCATTTTGCTGCTTCTTTACTTTACAGTTCTGACCTCTGGCATTGGGAAACTTTCTCCCAGTCATTGTTGGTAGAAAAGTTGCCTGATAGACATTGGTGGATGGTTGGTCCAGCTTGTCTCCTCTCTGATGGTTTGTTGTTTTGCCATGGGACTGCTGCCCTGTCTCTGTGGTCTTTCTCTCCCTGTAGAAGAGGGGGTGGGGGGACGGTGGTGCCTCACTCAAGCTGAAGGCATCTTGTACCAGGAATCTGGTTCCCATCTATGAATCATTGTAAGTGTATTTCTGAGACAGGTTATACATCACTATTGTTGGTCTCACAGTCTTATGTCCCATGGATCCAAAATGCTCTTTTGGTACTTCCCAGAAGATAGGTGTGTCCAGGGCCTTTGCTTTTTCTCTTCACCTCCTATTTCATGTGTATCTGCAGCTGGATTAGTGATTTTGCATTCCTGATGAGGATTAACTGGATTTGGAATAAACCGGATGGGGTATATTCCTCCTATCACCTAGCACCCCAGCAGTCAATTGATCCTTGTGGCTTCAGATCTCTGAAGGTGGGGACAACCCCATTTGCCCCTTGCCATTGCTCAGTTGGTTCAGGAAGCCTGGAAGCCTCCCAACAACTTAAGACATGACAAGAACTGTCACCTTGCACTCCCTAAACCCAAAAATAGTTATCTCACTTATTTCCAAGGTCTTTTATAAACTGTATCATCCCACCTGGCCAGCTTAATTTGTCATCATTTTGAGGATTCTATCTCAGCCTATCACTTCACAAACCCAGATAGTTGGCCTCATTCTTATGCTTTTCAAATTTGTATTCCAGAATAATGCTCAAAAATTTTTCTCCTGGACCAGTTTACCTCAGTTGGAAAACACTGTAGTGGTTTTACAGTGATGGAAGTGATTATTATATCTAAATCATATTAAAATAATTGTCTAAGTTGTGGCTCAAGGAGAATAGATTGACTACTTGAGTATAATTAGTTATAAGAGGATGTTTCTTTTTTACATAATGTGATAATCATAAGAGTCTGCAACTTGAAGTGTGTACTAGTAGCAATCAAATAACCAAAAATAATCTCTAACACAGTGGCCCTCAAATTTTAAACAATACCAGAATCTCTTAGAGAGCTTATTAAAATATAAATTGCTGGTACTGACACCAGAGTCCCGGAATCAGTGAATTGGGATGAGAACAGAAAAATTCTTCTTTCAAAATGTTCAGGGGTGACACTGATGCTTCTGGTCTAAGAACCACACACTTAGACTCATTGACTTTGTGTTTGCTACATCCCAAGTCATCTATTGATACAAGGTAGTGGTGCAGTTAAAATTTGTATTGGCACCAAAATATCCTGGTGGGCAGAGTCACCCAAGAGAAAATGCGAAGCTAGGAAGCACAAAAAGTTGTATAAAAAGAGTTAGTGAGGAAATAGAGAAAGAAAGAGAAAGGAGAATGGCGAGCTGAGAGAACAGGCTCACATGGCCTAGCCAGGGAAAGTCCCCTGGAAGAGCTGATGGTGGTGAGGAGCCATGTTGGGTGAGCAGCCAGCAAAGAAGTAACTGGTGTGGAGTCAGATGCCAGAATGGCAGGCCAGAGGTGACCAGGGGTGGCTGAGGGCAGGCCTGGTGGAGTTGGTTAAATGTCGCTGAAGATGGGCCTGTTAAAGAAAGCACATGGAGCCACAGCAAGGTGGCAGATTTGGAAAGATGATCTGTGCATTAGCAATTGTGGAAAAAATTTAAAGAGCCTTGGAGAAGCGGAGCAGTACGGAACACTGAAAAAGCAAAGAGAAGATTCTGGAGAAAGACTGGTATTTGCAGAGTGTTTACCACTCAGGTTGGAGGGATAAAGGGGCTTCATCTTGGACATGTATTTGGGACTTTCATACTAAATGGTGACTGGGATAAGATAACTTGAGGGAACCTGACTGGCAGAAGGCACATTTTAAATGTAGCTGGTTGGTTAGTGGCTTCTTCCCTTTTTGGCCCAATTTCACTATGTGGTTTATATACAGTCATTTGGTACTTGGAGTCCAACCTCAAGAGATTAACACTACTAATGTACAACACATTGTACAGATATAGAGGTTAGGTCTTTGCCCAGAATTATACTGCTAGATAACAAAGAGTGGAAAAGCCTTCAAGTTGAGGTATGGACTCCAGGTTCTGACTACTTCATGGCAAGCATGTATTGATTGTTAATGTGTGACTTGAAATAACTGAACAAATTGCTCCTTCTGTGAGCATAATATCTGTCCCAGAGGGATATGGCAGATGTGGCACAAAAGTCAATATGAAAAGGCAACATTCTTTCAATAAAAGTAAAGCAGGTACCTAGAGCAGTTCCATGAACACTAGTCACTGAGTATTTGCAACTTCCCTCCACTCCTAGGATCTGTGGAAGGCAACTCCACATGCTCCAGGGCCTAGCAATGATTTTCACAGTACTGCTGCCAAGAAATTGGTCTACCCAGAAAACAAAAAAAGACTATATCACACTTAATCAGGCTTTAGTGGTTGTGAAAGTGATTCTAATGTAGTCGTTTGGTTTCCAGCACTCTGAGCAGCACTCTGAGCAGCACTCTCTACATCCAGGGTGATGACTTCTCTGACAACAGAGCATTAACTAGATTCATGCCATCAATTCTCTCTGGACTACTGTTTCTCCTGCACCTACTGAGCCATAGCTGTGTAAGCTACACAGGTATCAGTATTTCATATGCTGCTTTCCAACATCTCTTGCACCATCTACCAGGTAGTAGATCTTTGAACTTAAATGTCTATGTAAAATTACATAATGATTTTTGTTTATGGTAGAGCTGGAGAGACTGGCAAAGAGAGTCAAAGTGTTTTAGAAAAATTCTCCCAGTAGAGAAAATTTGTACCTTATGTGAAAACATGAAGCAGATGGCACCTACCCTTGGTTTAAACCATGTTTAATATTTGCATGCAAGATGTTTCCTTATGAGAAAACCTGATTCTCTGGTGTGAAATGCAAAACTTTTGACATTTAAAAATAAGAAAAACTGTCTCATCTATTAATGGCAACTTCTGGCCTTGCATTCTTTTTAATGTATTTGTCATTTAGATAGTGCCTATTTCTAAAAATCATTCAAAGGAATAGATAATATAGAAGTGTAGATGAAATAAGACAGCTGAAATAGAAATAAGATGATCATTAATCACTTAAATATGAGATAACAGTGAACTGGACTTTGGAATAGGTAAACTGCTTCTATAATGGGCCACTAATTTAGCTGTGAGCTCTGTGACAACAAATGAAAAAACATTAGATATCAGTTTTATTATAGAGATGAATGAAGGGAGAAAGGAAAGAGTGCATATTTTTTTGAAAAAGATAAAATTATCTAGAACTGGATAAACTGAATTAAATTATCACACTGATCCTCAACCAAAAGATACATGGTCCCACACACAATGGATAAATTTTCAACTCTTCAGAGTGTCATTGATGACTATGATGAACTTAGAAGTCATGCCTATCCAAAGTACAAAGAGAGAATAATTGACTAATGAATTGTCCTTCCACACATTAGCAATTATTATTTCCAACCATAATATATACTGCATATGTAGCCAGGACCCCAATATAGGCAGTATTGAAGCCAGGACACCAATATGGGCAGTATTAAAATTTAGGCATTGATGCCATTAGCTGTGTCTGAAAAACGCAGAGGTAAAAGATGGCCTAAGCAGGCTAAGGTTACTGGCCTAAACAGGATAAGGGTACTTTTACTTTGTTGCAAATTCTGGGTGTGGAAGAGAAAATGTATCACCTAGAGGGTATGTAGTGGGAAATTGGAGCTTTTAGGGGAAAAAAGGAGACAAAAAGGAAAGGAGCAGATACTAGAGAAATACTTTTGGAGAGAGGAGAGATGAGAATGGCAGCGGGGTAAACAGTAACCCGAGAGACCAGGCTGGGCAGAAGACCCCTGGAAGAGTGAGCTGGTGGTAGCAAGGAGCCATGGTGGCTGGTAGAAGAGTGGCCGGTATGGAGAGTGTGTCACCGCAGCAAGGTGGCATAGTGAGCTGGTATCTGGAGATAACTGGATTTGGAAAGCTGATTTGTTGAGAATGTTTGAAGAACCTTGGAGAAACAGAGCAGCTCCGCACACTGGAGAAGAAGTAAAGAGGAAACGCTGGATAAATACTGGAATTTGCAGAGTGCCTGACTCTCAGGTTTGAAGGAGCAAAGTAGCACCATCTTGGACATGTGTTGGGGACTGTCGCACTAAATGGTGATTGGGGTAAGATAACTGGCCACTTGTGGCTTTAAGGTCCTTTTGTTTTCCCTGTTAATTTTCCTTGTAAATAAACCCTGTTGTTAAACTGCATTTGACTGGCAACTGCTCCGATCAGGTGGTATGAACCTGAGGGACCCTGACTGGCAGAAGGAGCATTATAAATGTGGCTGGTTGGTCGGAGGCTTCTGCCCACATTTTGGACCCAATTTTATCTTTAACTTTTAATTAATGGAACCAGTTCAACAAAAATTAGTCTCATCTCAATGTTCCCAAGTAGGAGCTAGATATTTATTTCCCTGGCCTCTTCCCTTACAGACTTCCCACAAAAGATTTGTTTCTGGGCCCTCACTTTCACCAAAGTCCGGGCCATCCATTTCCCTGGAGGCTCAGCCCTCTCACACACACCCCCACCCCTGAACTGAGCAGAACTGCTGGGGATAGTGGCAGTGGTGGTGGTGGTGGGTAGTGGGGCAGGTTGGGAGGGGTAACACCCTCTGGTCTTCTCCAAATCCAGTCATTCCTCACCAGAAACAACTAAATCACTAATGTAGAAGTAGATACACATGAAGATGGAGGTGAGGAGAAAGAAGTAAAGCCCGGAACAAACGAACATTTCAAATCCATGGGACACAGGGCTATGAGACTAACTATAGAGGCAAACCATCTCAAAAATACAACCACCAAGGTTTCCACAGATGGGAACAGAATTCCCAGTTCAGCGATGCTGTCAATGCAAGCTGGGCACCCTCCCATTTCATGCAGAAAAGAAGGCCACAAATATGGGCAACAGCCCCACAACGAACCGGACTAATCTTCCACCAGTATCTGTCCTCATCAAAAAACATTTTACACAAGCATTGGCTCTGTGTCCCAATGCCAGTGACCAAAACTACAAAGCAAAGAAGAAGCAAAATGTAACAGAAGCTGGGTCGGAGCAGAAGACCAGTAAGAAGAGCAAGGCACTAAAAGGACACAAACATGCATGAACTGGCTACCTGCAACAAAGATACACCTGTAAAACTAAGCACAGGCCACCATGTCTCAGGAAAACACATCTATACCTGGCAGAAGAACATTGCTCCAGGAAAGAAAAGGAAGAAGCCAATGGACTTAAAAACAACTGGCCGTAAAAGAAGAGATTGAGTGACCAGAGGGGAAGGCCAAGGCGAAAGGGAGGGGGGAGGAAGGGTAAGGGTAAGGAAAAAAGAAATGTAAAGAAAACATGTACAATTTTAAAAAATGGTTCTGAATTGCTCAGTTGAAAAACCAAAATTTCCTGTCCTTTGAATGAAATTTCTCAGTTGAAGAAACAAAATCCTTGGTTTTAGAAAGGTCAGTGAATAAGAATCAATGGAATATTGGATCAAAAATCAGCTTCAAAGAAATAAGTTAAAATTTTCTCTCTAACTCATTGAAATACAATCACCATCATCTAATGCCTGTCTGATATATAACAGATGTTTCAGATCTACTTGATTTTTTAAAATTATTTTTTTAAGCTGTGCTATCTTGACATCACTATAGGAGACTCCACTAGAGGATACACAGCCACAGCTAAATGACAGAGCAGCTCCCTAACTGGGTTTATCAGATCCTGGATCATATGTCCCAAAAGGTTTAATAACCTCTACCCATAACTATGGGTTGGGGAATAGCTATAAAGTGGGAAAATGGTCCTTTGGAAAATCCATATTAAAGTCAAGCCATCTCCAAGAACAAGCTTATATACCTGATCCCAATGGTAACTCTTTGTTGCTCCCCTCGTATTACTACTCAGTTGCTCCTAAATCCTATTCAATAGTGTTGCCCTTCTCCTTGATTGTTATGATTTTATAATGATTTTTTTAGTGTACCTAAATAAGACTTAAAGAACAGAATCTCAAAATTAGAGGAATTGTTTTTGGTGGCCCGGTCATATTTTACTTGTTCAGAACTGAACAACTGATCATAATGGTATCCAGCAACAAAGGACTTACGTTCTCTAAGGTCAACCTATTCCATGTCTGGAAATTTCTGGTTTTCAGAAAATACTGAAAACACTCAACTTATTTCTTTGTACCTGGTGGTAAAATCATACCTGTCAAGACTCTGAAAGCAATCATTCATACATCTGACCATCCTTTAAGACAGATGCTATGTCCAGGATGGTTCTCTCCCCAGTTGTAGTACTCTATATAACGTAACCTTGTTTTCCTGTGGCACACTTTCAAGTTCCTTGTTGTTTCCCCTCTAAATACACTGATATTACTTCCATCCTTCTTAAAAATATCTTTCAATAAATGGTATGGAAAAACCTGTACATCCACATGCGAAATAATAAGAAGAAGAATCTAGACAGAGTACTTATACCTTTCACAAGCAATTAACTCAAAACTGAATTATAGATCTATGTGTAAAATACAATACCTTAAAGTTCATAAAAGATAATGTAGGAGAAAACTTAGATGATTGTGAGCATGAAAATGACATTTTAAATGTAATGCTTTAGAGAAATAATGCATTTACAAGCTAACCCTCATTAAACAAATATTTCTGCTCTGCTAAAGACATTATCAAGAAAATGAAAAGACAAGCAACAGGTTGAGAGAAAATGTTTGTAAAATCTGATAAGGGACTATTGTCCAAATTATACTAAGAACTCAAATTCAACAATAAGAAAATAAACAAACTTATTTTAAAACTAGGTCAAATATTTTAACACATAGGTCACCAAAGATGTGCAGATAGCTGATGGAAAAATTCTCTACATCATATGTCATCAAGTAAATGCAAATTATAGGAGCACTTTCCATTGTAGCCAAAATAGGGAAGCTTCCTAAATACCCCAGAACAGTTGAGTGGATTAAATAGATTTGAGGAAATATATATATATTTATCTCACATCTTCTTAGTATATATGTATATATACTACATATATGAAGATATTAAATATTCTATGGTGTATATATATATGCCATGGACTATAATTCAGCAATCAAAAAAGATAAACTCAACAAACTCATGGGTTTGTTGTCATCTTTGACAACTGCATGGAATTGGAAGGGCTTATCCTAAGTGAAACTAACAAGAAGTAGAAAGATAAGTGCTGAATGGTTTTACTATGTGGAAAATAGAGAAATCAAACAAAATATTACACAAGATGAACTAATAAACTGACCCTTGAAAGCTGACCAAAGATCTGAGGCATTCCAGAGGGGGAGAGGGAGGGAGAGAAAGCAGGGGTAGAAAGGGCACAAAGGACTATGGTGGAAAATTGTGGATGCTTTGTTGTGGGGAGAACTATAATGACCACAACTGAGGGGAAAGATTCCATAAGGGATTTAAAATAATGGCACTTTGTGCATATGTGTGTGTATAGTTGCTTACACACATACATATGTGTGTATTTCATATTAGGCAGCAGGGGACTTTCTTAGTGCTCTGAGATATGTTCCTTAATCCTCTCCATAACAAATTTTCCATGGTCAATAAGTATAAATGATATGCTCCTCTTAGAAACTTACCATACTCATTAGTTTTGATAAAAAATTGAAAAATCTGTTCAAAAGCATCCATGCCATATTTCCTAGTTTATTTAACTCTGAAACTTTCCACACCAAAATCAGTACCTATTTGCATTCCACAGGTCTGAAGAAGATACATCAGGGAAAATGTTGCCTCCTGACCTTTTTGGTACCCAACTTATCCTGGTACTGTCACTCAGAGCTCTGTATTCAATATGCTAAATCCTCCTCCACTTGATGGACTTTCAAATATCTGAAGACAGCTTTCACACTCCTCTCAAACCCTCTAGAGGCTGTCTGTACATAAACAGAAAGTTCCTTTCTGAAGGAAAATGGCAATGTAGGTGAAAAAGAAAAGAAAAATTAGGTATGCCCCTAATGCCGTTGGGGGCACAGAGGATCCTTGACTCTTGCTGGCACATCCAGAGAGAATCACAAAAGATGCTACAACAAAGAGGCATCTTTAGTGTCAGCTGGAAGCCTCTAAAAAAGCCCACCAAAAATCACTCCAACACTCTACAAGGGGGAGAGGGGGTATTTCTAATAGTGGATTCACCTCATTAACTGCATCTGGGGAAACTGCTTTTAGGGGCAGCACCAGCTACTTTCTCCTACTCTAAAAACTCAAACCAAAAAAGAAAGAGAAGCTAGGGATCTGATTATTATTCAGGTTGGGTTGAACATTTCTAATAGTTGTTTAATGAAGAGGAATGTTTCAAAGAGTGGTGAACTGACCAACTCTAAAAACCTTTTATTCAGTATTAGTGAAAAGGAACACTGAATTGCATGACATGAGCAAAATCTTCCTCAGCTAAACAGAAAGGTTTTTGAACATAGATCTCTGCCAGCGTTTGCTTCTACCTTTGTAGATTTTGCCCTAGCTGCTCTTAGGAAAGGAATTTCTAAAACCATGGGTAACTTTGCTACTTTTCCAAAGGTGCAAAGCAAGGAGAATAAAACAAGAGCTTTATAAATGAAGGGAATATTTGGAAGTGAAATATGGCTTAGCATTCCAATTGGCCACACTCTCTAGAACTGCACATGGTTTTTCCAAAGCTCTTGATGGATTAGTTCTACAGATAACTTAATTCAAAACACTGGAGGTGGAGTACAAGATAGTAAAATTCTTGAAATAACTTTGTGTCTGAAGGCAGGATCCTTTCATTTGAAAATAACAAGAATTACAGGTGAACTGTGAAAATAAAAGACCATTTGGAGTTCTTTTAGATTTTACCCTGCAGCAAGCCAAATAAAATTAAATATTTAATGAAATCGCAGTCTAAGCCCAACCAATGCAAGCAGAAAAATGCCAAGATGGTTTTTAAACTTAATCCTTAACCCTAGGTCACTCACCCAGGAATATTGCTAATGGTGTGACAAGTGAAGCAGAGGATGGGCTAAATTCTGGGGCCCCAAAGTGTATGCATACTTTAGCTACAGTACAATGTCAAATATATTTTAACCCATCATAGGCTACATTGACCACAGAAAGGTTTTCAAGTTGACTGATTCAGTAGGTGAGTGAATAGAAAGCAGCATACTGAATTTATACTGTGAATTAATAGTATAAGAAGGACTTTTTTTTTCATACTGTGCTTTGGGGGTAAAAAATAATAATAATAAAATTAACACCAAATAATAGGCAAAAAAAAAAAAAAGAAAAAAAACCAACCCTCATATACTATGCAAAAATCCAGAGAGAAAAAAGGGAGGGGGAGGGAGGGCAGACACTAATCATTCATTATATATAGCTCTCACATGTTCTCTCTCCCTGAATTAATGAAAAAACCTCTTCAGTAAGACTCCTCATCAACACACAAGTCCACTGAAATTGATCTTTCACACCATGGTATGATCTTACAAACCTGACCATAATCACTTGCCTATCTACAGACCTTTGTTGAATTCCTGCTACCTAGAAGTAAAGTACCAACCAGTAGTTCATCATTAAAGTCACTTTTAATCTCCCCTTGGTCCACATCACCACCTAGGTACTTGTCATGCCCTGTTCACTCATTCCCATCATTCATCCAGTGTTTCATGTTTGATGATCTTGCTACTTTACATCTCATACCTGAACTTTGCACCAGTCTTTCTTTTCAAATTTCTGTCCCTCCAAGCCCTCCTGGGGGAAATTACTCACACTGATCCAAACTCTGTTCATTGTGACTTATGGGCTGCTCAACAAGACACAAAGACTCCAAGTGAAGTTTAAAGTTTCAGGTTTTTTACTGGTGCACCAGGGTACCCAGCCAGCTAGGCAAGACAGACCCCAGGCATTCTCTGTTACAAAATATTATAGGGCAAAACCACTGCTGCCACCACCCCCTCCCCCATTGTGAAGCAAGCAAGCAGGTGTAGGACATGTTCCTGTAACTACAGGACACACTCTCATGTTCCCATAACTATGGGTTTCCAATAATGCTAGCATCTATCATCTATCAGATGGACAATGCTGTTGCCAGGAACAACCAGAAATAAGGGGAAGCAGAAAGAGGATGTCGGACCAGTCAGTTATGGTGGGTACTTTCCACTGAGGGCAGGGAGAGGACACTGGTCTCAAAATGGAGGTTTTAAACAAAATGGAGTCACTTTGGTCGATCTGTTCCCAACAGTACCCATCATTCCTATGGAGCTTTTCCAGGTTTTCCTGCATTAAATTCCTTCCTTGTATTCCTAGGACACCCTTGTTCCATATGACAAATAATAATAGATGAAAATC
>PVHY01007665.1:36700-66146 GCA_004024945.1 Uropsilus gracilis | reverse complement strand
GAACCCTTGTCCCTTTCCTAAATTTCCACCCTGCTCTTCCCTTCTTACCTGGGGGAGGTTGCCACTAGTCGTGAGTTTCCTTGGGTGTCTTGGGAGAACTGTTTGCGGACATTCTGCTTTCTAAGGGCTCACCCTTCACAACTGGAGTGGAGTGGCTGAGGCTCAGAGAGGGCAATTGTTTATCTCAGGTTGCACAGCATAGTAAAACTGGTTCTGAAGCCTAGATACTCATCTTGGTCTCTCCAGAGCTCAGTCTGGCTTAAAAAGGCAGAGAGGAGTAGCTGGGCGTGGTGGTACGTGCCTGTAATCCCAGCTACCTGGGAAGCTGAGGCTGGAGATCGCCTGAATTCGTGGTACCCCGGGCATCGTGAGCCTGCGTTCCCTGGGCAACATAGCCAGACCTAGTCTCAAGGAAAAAAAGGGGGGGTCGCAGAGAGGGGTGCGGATATATCCCGGGGAGTTTGAGTATGGGGGTGGGGGTGTGTGGCATTGAGAGCATTCGGTTCTTTCTCCAACCAGGGAGTCTGGAAGTACGATGTGGGCATCTTCCAGATTAGGCGAGCTAATGACAAGGGAGGAGGAACTAGCTTCCCGGTCAACTTCCCCCGCCCCAAACTTTTCCTCCTTTAGGAAGGTGGGCGGGCGGAGGGAGGAAGCGAGGCCGGGGAAGGTGGGGCCCGCCACTCTTTCCCCGCCCGGGACTCACAGCTCGGGGATGCCAATCGGGGTGCGGCTCGGGTGAGTGTGTCTTTAAATCTGAGCCCCCCCCCCCCCCTTTGGTGACTAGGACCCTAGTTCCCGCTGGCCGGGCAGCGGCGGCCGCGGTGATTGGCGGCCCAACTGGGCCCGCCCCTCAGCGTGGGGGACGCGGGGCGCGGGGATCGGCGCGGGCGCTCGGGCTGGGGCGCGCAGCTCTTACAGCGGACGGGCGCAGGCTCCCGTTCTCCTGGCCTCGCCTAGTCTTGCCCGGCCTGCCCGACTCCGGAGCCTTCTTTGCCCACGGATGGACTTGAGAAGTAGGGAGGAGCGAGCCGGAGCCCACGCCAGGCGCACCCCGCTGTTGCCTGACTTGGCGCCCGCAGTCCGGGCGCAGCGCGCCGGCTGCAGGAGCGCGGATGTACCCTGGCGCCGTGGGCTGGCAGGTTCCGGTGCGTTCTGACCCTGGGCTGGCGAGAAGAGGGCAAGTCCCGCAGTCCTCTGTGCACTCCGAGCCTGGGACTGCTCCGACCACCCACTCCCCATCCCCGGGAACGCACTCCTTCCTGGGCTCCCTGGGGAGGAGAGATCGTGGACCCCACCCACACGGGATTCGTGCCTGGGAGAGAAGCCGGACCTCACATGTTAAACAGTAAGCAGTTATTGAGTCATTCTATCTATTGGACTCCGGGCTACCCTCCTTTGAGCTTTCGCTCCGACTGGGGTAGGCTGGTCCGCCAACAGCGCCACTCTTCCTAGCTAGGCCCGGGCCACGCCCCGCCAGCGGGGGTCCTGAGAAGTTCCCGGGAGGGAAACGGCTCCTGAACCACACCTGGGGTCTTTGCGCTCATCTTGAGGGGACGAAGTCCTTGGAAAAGGCAAGAGTTCAGCGGTCCCAGAGGGCACAGGCTTTGATTCTGGTCCAGGGCCCTCTCTGATCCTCTTTCTCTGTGGGTCTGGGTCTTTCTGGGGAGCCCCCTTTCCTTTTTTCAAAGGTTTGCCCTGAGGGAGAAGTGTGGCATGTGGGAGTCTGGCTACTGCACTTTTTAAATGGCCGGGGTGATTGGAATGTGATTCTTACTTTGGGGAGTCTGAGGTAGCAGAAAAGCTTTCTGAGTTGAGAAAGCTTCTGTGCTACTCCATTCTCCCCCCAGCCAGCGCGTAGGCATCAGCTACTGGTTTCTGTGCAGAGCCAGACCCAGTGGTACTGAACTCTGCTGGGAAGGATGGGTGTGGTGGGAGGGGCCGGGCGATTCTGGCCTCTGGTTGAAGACAAGATGTAAACACACAAGTTTGCTGATAGGGTTTCCGCTACCAGCCCTGGACTAGTAATATTAGTAGAAATGGCAAAAAGCTGCCTGTGATTAATTACCAAGTGAGCAACATGGACTGTGATCTCACTTAGGTTGCTGGGATGCAGTTCTCAGGCACCTTGAAAATGTATTTAAAATGTTCTAACCCCACACCCATCCTTCCTTATTTTCCTGTTGAACCCCTTACCACCTCCATGGACTGGGAGCAGCTGAGGCCATCCTGCGTGGATATGCCCCCTGCCCCCTCCCCACAGGCCTCTCCAGGGTGTGTGTGTGTGTGTGTGTGTGTGTGTTTGAGACTGGGTCTTCCTATTTTTGCGTGTTGAACCGCAGGCTCTTGTTGCCCGGGGTACCACAGACTCAAGCAATCCCCAGCCTCAGCCTCCCAGGTAGCTGAGATTACACGCGCACGCCACCACACCAGCTATTTTTTTGGAACTAGGTCTCGCTACGGGCCCCAGGTGGGACTCGAACCACGATCCCTAGCTCCTGCCGCTTCATAGGCTGAAGCTTACAAGCACTAGCCACCGCGCCTGGCTGTTTGTATTTTCCTGCTGGTGAATTCTGAAGAAACCCATTTGGTTTCTGGGTCAGGCTGAGTACAAGTCTCTCCCAGCTGCCCTGGGGCTCCTGGGGCTAGATCTAGCCCTATAGGAAATTCAGAGACCACTGAGGAGGAAGTCCTACTTCCTTTCTAAAGATCCTCTGTCACTGGGGGTTAGGGATGAGTTTGGGAAGCTGGAAGCCTGTGGTCTGACACCGTTTCCTGGAATGCAGACAGGCACTCCTCACACTGCTGGTCAGCTGGCCGCTGGGTGTCTGAGAGGGGCAGGCAGGACTGGCCTGAGGTAAGTGGCACCTGGGGCAGCACTGACTTCACTTCTGTGGTTCTCTGGTGTCTGGGGCTCTGTCCTCTCCCACCACCCCTGACAGATTTCTGCTTTTCTGGAACACTCTATGGAGGTGCCAGTGTCCTCATGCCCATGACCTTGGGCGCTGCTTTGGGAATAGAGGGTAGTGCCAAGCTTACCTCTCAGCTCTTGACCAGCTCTGTGGGCACTTGATGAGCCCGCCTACCTACCTCCAAACAAGTGGTACATACCCGGGCCCAGGCGGGGGATGCTGGTGTGGGCAGAAACATGAGCACACTCATGGTCAAGTCCAGGCAGAGACAAAGAGGATCTGAATATAGATGTGCGTGAAGATAGACACAGGAAACCACAGCCACATGCAGAGACAGACACGTGAACACAGAAACATGGGTCCCACATGGGCCGCAGACGCCATGTAGACAGAGCTGCACTGTCAGGAGATTTGAAGCTCTGACGTGGATGGGAGATGTGGAAGTGGTTGGACCACTGGATCACAGACAGGGATGTGAACTAATCTTCACAGATGCCCGATCTGGAGCCCCATGGGAGCAGGCTGAGAATCTGTGGCATTGACTCTGCGCTCCTGGGGACACAGACACACAAACCTGCCCAGGCTCCTGACAGCAGCACCCAGGGCGTGGGCAGAATAGGTCACTGAACTGTATTCTGTTAAATTCTCCCTGTATCTCCATGTGGCAGCACTGCCAAGAGGTTGTCCTATTTGTGATGATGGTGTACTGTGGCCGCTGGGTGCCTGAGAGGGGCAGGCAGGACTGGCCTTCACTTTTCTAGATTCCTACTTTGGGGTTTGAAGACCCCAAAGGACTCATTATTGTCTGTTTCGCTCAACTGACACCCCCCCCCCCGCCCTATCTTATGGGTCCGGGTGCGTGGCCCAGGCACCAGGAGGGACTCCTCGAACCTTTGAGTCTCATCTTCCTTGAGTCTCTGGAGACTCCTAAGTGAGACAGGGTGGCCAGGACAGGGGAGGAACCTGGCTGGGGACTCTCACTGACAGGGATAGTTCTGGCTAGACATGCAGTGGAGTCTTTGATGAGATTGTTGACTTCTGGTGTGGTGGTTGGCGGGTTGGGTGGCAGGCACCTCTGGTTCGAAAGTGGGAGGGTTTTGTCTTCACCCCCTGCCCACCATTCTCCTCTTAGTCCCTAGGGACCACTGCACGCTGGGTCAGGACATGGCAGGCAGGGTGTGTGGAAGCTGGGGCCTGCTACCCTCAGGCCTCTGGGAGGGGAGCCAGGGTTTGCTAAGAATAGCCCCAAATCATGGCTCTGCCTCCTAGCGGGCAGCTGTGTGTCTCTCTGTCCGGGCCAAGGCTCTTGCAGACTGGCCTTTTAATGTTTCCTCTAACTGGCACTCAGCATGGGATGGGCCTGGGAGCAGCAGGCCGGGACTGGGAGGAGGCTCTGCTGCTCTTCGAGGTCTTTGGCAGAAACCTGGGGAAAGAGGAGGCCTGGGGAGCCCTGGCTTTTGAAATTGCTGGTTCTTCTCCTATTCAGAGCTTGTCTTGACAACTGCTCCCAGAGGACCTGTCATGATGAAGAACACCTGTTCTGGAACCATACCCTGGGGCTGAATTCGGCTCCCTTGCTCCCTAGCTCTGTGTCTCTGGGCTCCTCCCATGTTGGATTCTCTTGTGTAACAGGATTAACTTTCTTATCTTAGAAGAATGTCACATGGATGAAAGGTTGGGTAGTGTGTGGCTCTCTTAACTGCTCGGGAAGCATTAGGTGCTGCTGTTACCCATGTGATTTCTGTTCTCAGCAGGCGAGTGCTATGTAGCCACAGGCGCCAGCATGTTTGCATTGTGACTTGTGGTGGGAAGGCTCTGGGATGGCATCTCGTTCAGATCCCTGCGCTTCTGTGGCTCTAGGTTTAGAAGGAGGTGCGGTGGACCAAAGGTGAGGAAGAGTCTACCCTGTCAGGAGGAGAGAGAAGCATACATAGATCATGCCTCACCACCTGGTCTGTGGTTGGAGCTGGAGGAAGGGAATGCTTGTCCGGGCAGACAGTCACTTCAGGTGGGCTTTGAAGGACAGCAAAGAGTTTGCCAGGCTGTGGGGAAGTTTCCCAAGCAAAAATAGCAGTCAGTGCAGAGGTGAAACTGGGTATATTTAGACAACCTGAAGAGTTCCCTGGATGTGGGGAGGACTGCCACAGGCAGCGCTCTGGGCCAGGCAGGCAAGACTTCGGGTCTTCTGTCTGTCTCTGCCAGTCCAGGTTCTGAGGTTTCTGTCAGGACATAGAAGCTGGAGGTCCACTGGAATTCCAGGCCTCTCACCTTTTAGGAATCTTATTTACTGTTCCTCCATTTTCCAGAAGGGCTTGGAAGCCCTTCCTGAGACCCCTCAATTTCCAGCTGGGACTCTAGACTTCTTTCGGGATGTTCAGTTCCTCCGGTAGGCCCCCCAAGACAGCCTTATCTATCAGTGGAGCTCATGGCTCTGGAGTTGCCTGTAGGTGCTGCTCTGTTCAACTTACTGTAGATTTGAGGGAAGCTCTCTTTCCCAGAGAAAGGACCCCAGCGGCCCAGAGCTTGGTGGGGAGGGGCAGGTAATGAGCAGCTCTTTGCTGGGCTCCAACTGGTCCAAGACAGACAGGTGGGTGAGCCCCCTGCTGGCAGCTGACTGCTTTCTCAGAGCATAGTTTCCTCATCTACAAAAAACATCAGTTTTCTGCCTACCTTAAACTTTTTATGGTAAAATTTGTGGTGAAATTCATAACTCAGTTGATTTGAGTATATTCACTATTTGCCACCACCACATCTATCAAGTTCTAAAACACTTCCATCACCCCAAAACAAAATCCTTCTCCCCTTAAGCAGTCCTCTTCTGCCATACTTAAAAAAAAAAATCCATTTTTTGCCATAAGATTCATGTGTGCTGAGTGTTGATGGGTGTTGGTAAATCTGACCTTGCAGCTACCAGAGCATTTGAGATCATTTCCAATCCTCAGAAGATTCTTCATGCTCCATTCTAGTCCTTTGCTACACCCACCCCTGGCCCCAGGCCCACTTACTTCCTTTTGTCACCATGGTTTTGTTTTTTCTAGATTTTTACCTGCACAGACCCATACAGCAACATGGTGTTCCTGGCACACCTTGCTGTGTTTCGGGGTGAGTCCTTTTACGGCTGTGTAGTAATGCAGTGTGTATAGGTGTGCAGGGACCACAGCATGCTTATCTTGTTCTCACTTGCTGCCTCTCCTGCTTTTGAAAATGTTCTAAATTTAAAAAATTATCAAAGTCAAAGAATAAATTTAAAAAATTATCAAAGTCAAAAGTTTTAAATTTAAAAAATTATCAAAGTCTTTACCAAAGATGGAAGTGGTAGCTTTGTAGAGAGTGAAAATGAAGTCTCTTCCCGCCTTGCTTCCTCTCTTCCCCAGACATACCACTGTCAGCTCCTTGCTGACTGTTCCTTAGGTTTTTTTTTTTCCATGCCTGTAAGTGTATTGGCATGGCTTTGATTTGGAGCTCTAAGCAGGATTCTGCTGGGTTGGTGGCTCTGGGCCTGCTTTTCACTGGGCCTTGTGGTGGGGGCTATGCCCAGTGCTGCTATCCACGTTCTCTGCACTGTTCCTGGGAGCCATACCCCTGAATCTGGGCCTGAAAGGACGGCATCTTGGCCCAGTTGTGGATCTGTGGGGCTTTGGGGAGATGGAGTGAAGTCTTCCTGGATGTGGTCAGGTCAGAACAGGTTTCTGGAGGAGGGAGGCATTGGAACAAAGGCATCTCTCTGTCTATATCGTGGGGTGGGCTGGAAGCTGGGCATTTGGGAGGAGGTCACCCCTCCCTGCTGGATTCTCCACTCCTCCCATCCAGTGGCCCAGCCAGTAGCCGAGGCTTCCTCTCCCTGTCTCTGTGACATGCCACTGGGAGGGACAGGGCTCGGAAGAGGGCCACTTGATGGTGGACAGCAGTCAGGCCCTCAAGGCCTGATGGGAAGATGCCTCTTTTGTGAGGCTCTTTCAGGCAGCAGTTTAGGTTTTTCACAACAACTTTGCTCCTGTGTGTGGGTGGAAGGTGTGTGTGTGTGGGGTGTCTGTGCCCACCAAGGAAAGGAGCGCTCGGTTCAGAGTGCCTGCTCCTGTCCTCTGACCCTAGCTCTGAGTCTGCGTAATCAGGCTGCTTTTCCTCGATCCTGCTGCGGACTGAAAATGACTCAATGTCCCTGCACACTTACTCATATTAATTGTATTTGTTTTAAGCGTAAATTTTGTTCCTTATTGAATTGCTTAAAATAGAGCTCAATGACTGTTGTATGAAGTGAGTGCATGGAGATGGGAATCCTGTGTTGTGATATCCCAGGGCGGCCCCTGCTCACTAGGATGAGCTTGTCTTGTGACTAAGGGTTTCATCATAGCTTCCTTCTCTGAGACCCTGAATGGTATGGAGGGAGGAGAGGCAGCCAGTTAGTAGATTTGTTGATTTCCATGTAATGGCTCCAGCTTAGTGCCACTCATGCCGGGGTGATTGGTTGACTTTTAGCCTAGCTTTAAGGACCTCCAATCCCTGTGAATGCATTGCACCACGCAGCGTGCCCGTTGTAGTAATTCCCTGTACCCATTAGTCATCCCTTCCCACTCCAGTCTACTAATCTACTTTCTGTCTCTGCACATTTTGCTTGTCCTGGATATTTCCTACAAACAGAATCAGGAAGCATATGGTTTTGTGTGGACTCCATTTTAAAAGGGGGGAAAAACCCTTCTACTTGTATATTTACATAACTTCAGTGTGTACAAATATAAAACTGGGTATCGGTGCCTTGAACTTACATAGTTTTTACATAAAAATATAAGATAGACATGCAATGCTAATAAAATCAGAAAGTCAAGCCATTTCAAATGAACAGTGTTGATTTATCAGAAGGATGAAAACTGCAAGAAAATGGCCAATGTCAGGGGGTGAGTGGTCTTGTTTTCCAGGTCTCTGTTCCTGAGCTTGCTATTACAGAGTGGCCTTGATAAGATTGGACTGACTGAGAGGCCTGGGGTAATTCTTATTACTCACATTTGAGCCCAACTGCCAGCAAGTATACCTGTTTTAACAGAGTATCACTTGTACCTGGAATGAGGGCCTGCTTGATGGAAGATAGGGGCAGATTGGTGGCATTATTGAAGCTTCATGTAGTGACTTATAAACCCACTTCTTGTGGGAGTCAGGAATTTGGCACAGATGGAGATGGACTTTGCTCAGTTCATGCAGATGTTTTCCACATAACTCCAGCACTGGCACCTCCAGTCTGCAATGGGCAGTGCGAAAAGGGCCTCAGTTCTCCATCCCATGCCTTCTCCTGTTTGAACCACAGTCTTTGTTTGTGCAGTGGGTGATGTCATTTGGCACTCAGGGAAGGAACCGAATTGTAAACACAGGAGCATATGTGAACCTCTGATGGCATGGAATAGCTTGCTTATGAGACGGACACTGAGATAACCCAGGATATTTAAAAATAATTTAAAAAATGAGGTGAAACTTATATAACAAAGTTGGAACTATTTGGCAGGGTGTGATTCAGTGGTGTTTAGTACTCACAACATTGTGTACCCAGAACCTCCATCTAATTCCAGATCTTTGAAAATTTTTATGTTGCTGTGGTAAGAATACTTCACAGGAGATGCCCCCTCTGAACAGATTTTTCAGTGCATACTGCCTGAACATTGTGCTGAACACCAAGTGTTCTTGGTGTTCAGCACATCTCTAGTGCGTACTCATCTTGCTTAACCAATACTTTAAGCCCACTTGATACAGGGTAGTGACATAGTTAAAAATTGTATGGGTGCCAAAATGCCCTGGTGGGTGGAGTCTGAAAGACCCGTGAGAGAAAATGGGAAGCGGGAAAAGGGGGGATAAAAGAGAAGAGCGAGGAGAGAGGAGAAAAGGAGATGAGAATGGTGGACTGAGAGAACAGGTCCACGTGGCCTGGCCAGGGGAAGCCTCCTGGAAGAGTAAGCTGGTGGTGGCAAGGAGCCATGGTGAGAAAGCGGCTGGCAGAGAAGTAGCTGGTGTGGAATTGGATGCCAGAATACAGGCTGGGGGTGACCATGGGCAGCTGAGGCCATGTCTGGTAAATGTGGCCAGATGCCACCAAAGCCAGGCTTGGTAAAGAAAGTGTCTGGAGCCGCACCAAGGGGGCGTATTTGGAAAGCTGATTTGAGATCAGCATTTTGTGGAAGAAGTTTGAAGAGCTTTGAAGAAGCAGAGCAGCTCGGAGCACTGGAGAAGAAGCAAAAAGAAGATGCTGGAGAAGGACTCAACGTTGCAGGTTTGGAGGGGCACCATCTTGGACATGTGTTTGGGACTTTCGGACTAAATGGTACTTGGGTTGAAATAATTCACCCCGTGTGGCATTAAGGACTTTTCATTTCCCTGGTTAATTTCCCTTGTTAATAAAACCCTGTTGTTTACATTTTTTTGTGACTTTGGCAGCTGCTGTGCGCATGGGAGATACGGATCTGGTTAGAAAGTTGGGTGGCAGAAGTCACATTTTAAAAGGTGCTCTTTTCCTGTGACTTGTTGGTTGGTGGTTGCCCCATTTTGACCCAATTTCACACTGATAAAAGACTTTCACTTTTTCCCTTCCCCCTGTCCCCCTCCAACCACAGCCAACTATTTCCGTCTGTGAATTTAATGCAGGCACACTCACTTTATTGCGTGTATAGACATCACCTTTTGAAGCACTGCAGGTTTGTTTAAAAGCATGTATTCACCTCATATCTCTTGGTATATCTAATTAAGCTATGTACTTTTAAAAGATAAGGTGCTATAATGAATTTAGTAGACTGCAGCATAGGGTTAGCATACTTTTACATTTAATGGGAAACCAAAACATTCTTGTGACTTATTCCAATATTTGCTTTATGGTGGTGATCTGAAACTGAACCCATAATATCTTTGAAGTAGCCTGTATCTTAGCTACCTCACATACATGGAGTCATGAGTCTTTCTGCATTATTTCTTCAAGGCTTATTCATATTGCAGCATGTTTCAGAATTTCCACTTTTTTTTTTTTTTGAGACTAGGTCTTGCTATTTTTGCCTATGGAACTGCAGGCTCACGTTGCCCGGGGTACCACAGACTCAAGCAATCCCCAGCCTCAGCTTCCCAGGTAGCTGGGATTATAGGCACACTCCACCATGCCCAGCTATTTTTTGAGGACTAGGTCTCACTATGTGGCCCCGGTGGGACTCGAACTGTGATCCCTACCTCCGGCCACAGCTTCCTAGGCTGCCACCTACAAGCATGTGCCACCATGCCCGGCCCCAGAATTTCCACCTTCTTAAAGGCTGAGTAATAGTCCTTGTATGTAGACACCACATTTTCTTTACTCATTCACTTTTCAGTTGGCATTTGGGTTGGTTTTACCTCTTGGCTATTATGAATAGTTCAGTGAATAGGGGAATACACATACCACTTTGAGACCCCACTTTCAGTTCTTTTAGATAAATACCCAAAGATGGGATTAGTAGATCTTATGGTAGTTCTGTATTTTTTTTTTTTTGGGGGGGGGAAACCTCTGTACTGTTTTCTATTGGGGCTGCACCATTTTACACTCCTAAAAAGTGATGCTAAGCATCCAAAACATTCTCAAGCGCTGCCCCTTGTTAGCGTGGTGATTATGGAATTGGCAGTTACCTTCTGGAGTTTGTGCAGAACTGATGGTGACAGCCTATCCTCACTTGTTGAGTGCTCTCCCTCTGCTCTTTACTGGGCTGGGCAGGTTAGATGGAATTTTATCTCAGTTAAACCTCACTGCATCCTGTGGAGAGGGAACTGTCTTTTATCCCAGTTTGTAAGTTGGGTGTGGAGAACTTTTCATATGGGCAACAGTAGAAAAGATTGATGATTTAATGAACCATTGAGGATGTGGGGAAACCAGCCCTCACAAGCAGTTCTGGCTGCTCTGTGAAATGCTGCACGTCTGGGAAACCGATGTGACGGTATTTATTACAGTTTAAAAAATGCACGTGCCTTTTTGTTTGAACAGTCCAAATTCTGGCTGCCTGTCCTAAAGAAGTAAAACTATCAGGATGTGAGGCTGTGTGTGCAAGGATTTTGTGGCCTCACTGGAGACTACACAGTCTGCTTTCAGTTCCTGTTCTCCTTGGGGCATTTGCATTGCATCCGTCTGCATGGCATGCTTTTTCACATGGCTGAAATCTGCCTGCTTGGCAGCTGTCAGAATAACCTTTCTGCCACTCTCATATCTAAATAAGTGTCCTTTTCCTACCCTCATTTCCTCAGCCTCCCAGCCCCTGGTAACCCCTACACTGTGTGCTCAGTGTGTCATTATTGTGTTTCTTTGTAGGTCCCTCCTTCCTTCCTTCTCTTTTTCTGGAATGTCTGCTCTTGGAGGAGCCAGGGTTGCATCATATAGTTGACACTTGTTTCATAGTAGCTATTGGTGAAATGAATTGAGATGCAATGAAATGGCTTGACACCCTAAAATGAACCAGGTTGGAACTGAGCCTTTTAACTGTGAGAGACAAAAAGCTTGTAGCAGGAACTCTATGAGGCGAACTTGGTGGGTGATAGGAAGGACGTAAGCTTTTTCTTTATACTTCTTTGTTTGATTTGTGATGGTAAATATAAATCTTGTAATACAAAATTTGGTCAACAACAAAAAATCAAAAAACAAAGAATCACATATAGTCAAAGGGAGCACCAGGATTTGAACCCTGATCTCCTGCCTCCCGCCCACGGTATTACCCACCTTCCAACCTTTCCATGGGCTTCCCTTGTGTGCCTTTCATTACCAATTCACTGAAGTCCTCAGAGGAAGACTGTATGTTATTAGCTGCTTGCTTTTATTTCGTGAATAGAGATATATTTTATAGATAGTAAACCAGGACAGAGTTTGATTGTTACAGATACATAACGTGCAACCTGTGCCCAGATCAACATATAGAACATTTCCAGTGCCCTGAAAGTTTCCCTGGGGCATCTTCCCAGTGACATACTCTGTCTTCCCACAATGTCAAGTGGCCACAGTGAGTCCCTTCCCAAGGATTAGTTTTGCTTGTTCTTAAACTTTATGTAAATGGAACTATATGGTATAAGCTGTTTATATCTGGCTTCTTCTGACTTAACATAAATTCTATAAATTTCATTGTAAGGATAAAGATATCAGCAGTTTGTTCCTTTTTGTTGCTGTCTAATATTTCACTATTGGTGTTTATATTTTTCATATAGACTTTACCTTGTATCCAGTTTCTGACTGCTGAATGCTTTTACCTTTTTTGGTGGACACACATTTCCTTCTTTAGGATATATACTGAGGGTGCTTGCTGAGTGATGAGTTAGAATCCTCATTTTTTTTCCAGGATGGAAATTAGGGAAGTTCTAGAAAATCTGGAAGGGAATGTGACTTGCTCAAGATCACATGATAACTCATGATGGCGTTTAGTCTATCTACCACCCCATCCCAGTTATAGCCTATTTCTTAGCTCAGCCTTGTGTGGAGAGTGGTTGGGCAGGACTCAAGGGGCCTTTGTAGGGCCATGCTTCTAGTTCTCCTTGCTTTGGGCATCCCTACCAAACACTTGTTGGTCATCCACCTCTTTCCCTACCTCTAGCCTTAGAGATGGTGAGCAGCCTGCAGTTTACCTTGATGCAGGAGCGGGGGTAGGTGGGGGCCATTATTGTTTGCCTGCGCTCGTCAGGCATGGGTTAGGATTGGCATGAGGGGGCTACACTGGCATCTTTGGCGTGGAACAATGTGTGTGTGTGTGTGTGTGTGTGTGTGTAAGGTGTGAATAGGGCTCAGCAAACTCATACTCCCTTGTTGCTAGTAGGGCTACCTGGGTCAGCTTGTCCTATATGGAAGGAGGCTGGCAGAGTGGCTCAGTCTGGAGTAGGGCATACCTGGCACAGAGATCGCCTCCTCTAAAAGCCTTCTCAAGGCCCTGAAGGCAATGTGTATGTGTCTCTTTCCTCAGCTCCCACCACTTGGTTCTATGATGGCACCAGCTCCCTGGGAGGTGGTATCTTTAGCTCTTTCCTTTCCTAACTCTCAATTCTAAACTCCAACCAAGATCAGGAACAGAAATCAGAAATGAATATAAACATTCCCCTCACCACCCAAAAAAACCACTTAAAATTGAGTTTTTTTCTGTTGAAATATCAAATATACATACTATAAAATTTACCCTTTGAATCACTTTTAATTGTAGAGTTCAGTGGCACTAAATCTATTCACTATTTCCATTCACCATCACCAAACATCTCCAGATTTTTTTTCAATCTCTCCAAATTCTGTTCATTAAACACAAAGCACCCCATTTCCCTCTCTCTGCCCCTGGCAACCACACTTTACTTTCTGTCTCTGGGAATCTGCCGCATAAGTAGATTCGTGCAATGTTAGTCCTTTTGTGTCTGGCCTACTTAAACACCTAGCATAATGTCTTCAAGGTTCATCCAGCTTGTGTTAGAATTTCATCCATTTTAAAGACTGTAATTGTTCTTTGAGTACAATTTACAGATGTTTCAGATCTTCAGGATTGAGACAGGGGGTTAGCCTGAGTAGGAATGTGAAAAACATTTATTCACATTTTCAGGGAGCCAGACCTTTTCTTTTGTTTTCGCATATAATCCCTACTACATCCTTATGGAGTCAGTACCCAGTGTTATCACCCTTCTACACCTGAGGGAGCGAGGCTCAGAGAGTCCATTTGCTTGGCAAGATCACACAGCAGGTCATCAGCCAGTGGGGCTGGATACCAGGTCTGCCTGACAGCATAGCCCATGCTCTGCATTCCCACCCATAGTGCAGCTCCCAGGCCAGCCTTAGTTGCAGTCATTTCCTCGAATCCTTTTCACCACCGCTGCAGCTGCTCGGAGTCTAGTGTGGCATCGATTGGTGCCAGCTGGCACTGAGGAAGCAGTGGCAGTGACCCTCTCCTTGGCTGGGGTTCCACTTCCTGGACCCTGGCTTCTATTGAGAACCCTTTATGTAGCAGCCTTCCTGGTCCTGGCGGGGATCTCCAGGGCTGTGGGTCTCAGAGCCCCCAGCACCAGACTGGTAGGGCCTGTGGAGTCCAGGGCAACCAATGGCAGGATGTCACTCTTGGCAGAACTTTCCCTGAACAAACAGCTAGCTACCAGGAGTGCTGGGATCAAGAGGATAGATAAACAGGAAGAGGGAGAAACTTAAAAATATTTTTCTTTCCCTCCTTGCCCGGGTGTTTTCTCCCTGCCCTTCCCTTGGCCATGAGGTTTGGGGTGATAGAACTCTTGCTTGCTAGAAGCCCCACATAGGCCTGGAGAGTCAGGAGGTTTTAGGTCTTAGGATTTTAGGTTTTATTTTGTGCATGAGCTAGACCAGCCCTCCACATGGCGGCCAGATAGGCCCAAGTTTGCATCTTGGTTCCAGTATTTCTTGACTCAGTGGTAAAAGCCAGTTCCCTCAAACTTGTGATGTCACAGCAACCATGCTTTATAGCCATTAGGAGTGTTCACTTGATAGGTTGTGAAACTCAGAGAGGTTATGTATTTTTGTCAAGGTCACACAGCTGGTTGTGCAGAACTGAGGCTTTAACCCAGGCAGTTTGTGTACTCAGCACTTTGCTGTTTTCTTGGTCTGGTGTCTGAGACAGACCTTAGCAGATGATATTATTGGTATTATGAATTCCTTTTCCCTCTCTTTAGTAGAAAAATCAAGTTTAGCCAGGCACGGTGGTTCGTGCCTGTAAGCTTCAGCCTATGAAGCAGCCGGGGCTAGGGATCGCGGTTCAAGTCCCGCCTGGGGCGAGACCTAGTTCCAAAAAAATAGCTGGGCGTGGTGGTGCACACCTGTAATCCCAGCTATCTGGGGAACTGAGGCTGGGGATTGCTTGAGTCTGTGGTGCCCCGGATAACGAGAGCCTGTGATTCCATGGGCAAAAATAGCAAGACCTAGTCTAAAAAAAAAAAAAAAAAAAAAATCAAGTTTAGTTGGGGATAATGGGGTAGTAGGATTGGGTCTGCTGAGCCCTGGGTCTAGCAGTCCTAGAGTAATAGCTAGCCTTTGCTGAGGTGGGTCTCTACATGTTGCCTCAACCATCTACGGTTGATACAGAGCATAATGATGCCTCTATCTTAGTACCCTGGCCTGGGCAGCACATCTCACCTTACAGAGTAGCATTTTGACTCCCTGGCATGGCAAGGCACTTGGGATTCAGACCACCCCATCCTGTGTTCTGGCCTCATAAGTACCTTAATACTTCCTAGGAGGTTCTGCACAGTGCCAAGCATTTCTCCCTGCGTTTCCCTCTCTGTAGAATACCTTTCCTGTCTACTCATCCCCTAAGGCTGAGCTCAGTGGTCTCTTCCAGAAGCCTCAGCTTTCATCTCCCTTCTCTGTGTAGTCAAACTCTTGTCAACCGCTCCGAGCCTCAGTTTTGTCATCTGTGAACTGGAATAACAGGAAAGGGGTAGAGGAGAAAGCCTGGTTTCTCTTGCCCTAGTCTGTGTGGAGCTGGCCATGGTCTTTAGGGGTTAATACCCTGTCACGACTGGGACGGAAGCGAGGAGGACATAGTGTGAAGTGAAGTCACTTCCCTGCCTGGGGTCTGCCATGTGCCTGGCCTTCCGCAGTAAATCCTGTTTCCTCTGCGGCCTCAGTGTGCCCACCCACTCCTGGCTCCCATGACCCCAAAGGTCACCAGCAGGTGGGGCTCCTGATGGAATGTTAGCCTGTCATTCATCCGGTGAGATCACTTCCTGTCTGGAGAAGCTTGCCACCTTTCCTGCCACAGCCTTCCACATAGGGGTTTCAGGGGGAATGGTGGGTGTGTGGGTTGGAGGAGGCTACCTGAGGTCAAGTTCATTGTCCAGCCTGCTCTTTCCTGACGCCTGGGGAGGGCAGGCACTTCTTGAGGTCAGGACCAAGAGGTGGGCCTCTGGACCATGCTCCAATTGTGAGTATCCCCCAGGGTCTTGAGCCTGCACTGTGAAGTGAGGGTGTCGCTTAGCCTCACTCAACCTCCGTTTCTTCTGTGGATCCTGGTGACACCTGCTTGTCAGAGCTCCTCTGACCTCTGCCCCCTCAGCCTGGGACATCCTTGAAGTCGTCTAATCCTCCCTCCCCTGCAGGGAAGCTGAGGTTTACAGGGGCTCAGGAATTGGCCCAGGTCTCTGGGGAGACAGTGCTGGAAGTGTCCCCAGATGGTTCCAACTGTCACATCCTAGTGTCTTCCATGGGAAGATGTGTCTGACTCACCCCTGCCTCCCAGCAGGGGTGAGTCAGAAACCCATACTTCTCTGACCCCACCTAGGGCTCAAGGCTGTGTGGGCTGCAAGATTGTACAGAGTGTGGTTCCTGGGGTCAGCAGCCACCCAGGTAGTTCTCCCTGCCCCTTTTCCTACAGTTTCTGTTCCTACAGCAAAACCAGGGAAAAGAAGGCTATGCAAGGTTAGAAAAATCACCTTGTATGTGAAGTGAAGTCACTTCCTGCCAATAATCACAGTTCACTCTTGATATTTGAGATGTTTTCTTCCAGACATTGTGTGTGTGGTGTATGTGTGTGTGGTGCATTTGTCTCTGTGTTCTAGGGGCCTGTGTGCATGTCTGTGTGAGGGAGTGTGGGCAGGAGTGTGTGTTTGTATCCAAGAACCTTCCCTTTTTAATGGGATGAACTAAAAAAAATAAAAATAACTAGTTTTTAAAAAAAATGAAGCTGCTGTGCACGGCATGCCTTTAACCGCAGCCTATGGAGCGAGGCTGAGGCTAGGAATCTCTTGAGTCCGTGGGCTTGAGACCCGCCCGGGGCAAATTGCGAGACCAAGTCTCAAAAATTAGCTGGGCGTGGTGGTGCGCACCTGTAATCCCAACTACCTGAGAGGCTGATACTGGGGACCGCTTGAGTCCGGGTACCTCGGGCAATGTGAGCCTGCGGTTCCACAAGCAACAAAGAAGATCTACTCTCAAAAAAAAAAAAAAATTAAAAAATTAAAAAATGAGACCGGGCACGGTGGCATGTGCCTTTAATTGCAGTCTATGGAGCAAGGCCGGGTCTAGGAATTGCTTGAGTCCATGGGTTCAAGACCCGCTCGGGGCAACATAGCGAGGACCTAGTCTGAAAAAATAACTGGGCATGGTGGCACACTCCTGTAATCCCAGCTATCTGGGAAGCTGAGACTGGGGATTGCTTTAGTCCATGGTACCCCAGACAACGTGAACCTGTGGTTCCCTGGGCAAAATAGCAAGACCTAGTCTAAAAAAAAAATTTAAAAAATGAAGCCTACAGAAGAAATTTTCCTTTCTCAGTAAATAAATTGCCACTTCTTTCTTTTGAAACCTTTGAAGTGAAGTAACATGTATAGAAAAGCGCACACAGCCCATATGCGTGATCCAAAGCCACACAGCCTACCAGGTCACACTTGGGTCCAGAGCAGGATCTCCCAGCATCTAGACCCCCTTGTCCTCATGACTGTCCCCTCCTTCCTGCTCTGTGCTTGCCTGCCCCCAGCACCACACACTAGCCTCCCTGCTTTTGAGTTTTAGATAACTAGATCATGCAACATCCCCTATGATGGCTTCTTTCTTTTTTGAGACTAGGTCTCGCTATTTTTGCCCGTGGAACCTCAGGCTCTTGTTGCCCGGGGTACCACAGACTCAAGCAATCCCCAGCCTCAGCTTCCCAGGTAGCTGGGACTACAGGCATGCGCCACCACACCCAGCTATTTTTTTGGAACTAGGTCTCGCTACAAACCCCAGGTGGGACTCGAACTGCAATCCCTAGCCCTGGCCGCTTCATAGGCTGAAGCTTACAGGCACGTGCCACCGTGCCCGGCATATGATGGCGTCTTTCATCCCACGTGGTGTTAGTGACGTTCATCCATAGGTTTTGGTGATGATGTCTGTGATAGCTTCCATGTCCCCCTCTGTTGATGTGAGAGCTATCTCCATTTTTTTTTATCAATAGAAATCACCCTATACTGAACACTTCGGGGTCCTATCTTTATTTCCTTTGAACCATCTCCTGAAAGAATTGCTGGATCCTAAGCTTGCCTCTTTAAGGTATTTTAGAATTTTGGCCAGATTGGCCTCCAGACAACTGTGCTGTTTCCATTCTCACAGCTTTAGAGGAGCTGATGATACATGGTTTCATCCCTCTATACCTATGATTTTATGGCCGGCAGTGTGTGGCGTCTCTGTTTCCAGCTTTTAAATCACAAGTTAGAGGCCGGGCACGGTGGCTCGTGCTTGTAAGCTTCAGCCTACGAAGTGGCCGGGGCTAGGGATCACGGTTCGAGTCCCGCCTGGGGCCTGTAGCGAGACCTAGTTCCAAAAAAATAGCTGGGCGTGGTGGTGTGCACCTGTAATCCCAGCTCCCTGGGAAGCTGAGGCTGGGGATTGCTTGAGTCTGTGGTACCCCGGACAACGAGAGCCTGCGGTTCCACGGGCAAAAATAAGCAAGACCTAGTCTCAAAAAAAAAAAAAAATCACAAGTTAGGGTGAGCATTTTTTTATTGGTCATTTATATTTCTTCCCTCTCTCTCTTTTAAGATCTGCTTTACTCTCATGATATACTTGTTTTCCCATTTGCTTGTTAAAAAAAAAAGAAAGAAAAATCTCTATGTTGTATGTAAGTAATAAAAATATGTTGAAATATTTCTATTTAATTTGTTATTTGCCTTTGACATTGTGGGTACTTGTGTGTTGGTGAAGAGCTGACCATTTTTTAAGTGGTCTGATCTATCAGTATTTATTTTTTATTTATTATTATTTTTTTGGAGGCTAGGTCTCTATTTTTGCCTGTGGAACCACAGGCTCATGTTGCCCGGGGTACCACAGACTCAAGCAATCCCCAGCATCAGCTTCCCAGGTAGCTGGGATTACAGGTGCACGCCATCACGCCCAGCTATATTTTTTTGGAACTAGGTCTCACGTGCTCCCAGTTTTCAGTGTCCTTTTTTTTCCTGCTTCAGGTTTTTTTGTACAAATGGCACAGAAAGGTACCAGTCCTCTGCAGATAATGGCCGGGGGTGACACCAGTGCTGTCCTCATGTGGGCAAACACGTTCTTTATCTAGAGCCTCTGTGGCGGCCTTGCTCTGGCCCCATCCTTGGCTTGTGTTGATTCTTGATGTTGCAGGGAGGCATACGTTTCTCAAGCTTGGGGTGACCAATGCAAGGGTGTCGCCTGACTTTGACTGCTGCTCTTCAGGATGTTGGCCCTGACCGTCTTGGACTTCACAAGAGCCTTGGCAGCCTCAGCATGGGCATGTTTGGCCTTGGCGTTGTTGACCTACATCTTCTTCAGGTCCTTCTTGTGCTTTTTTTTTTTTTTTTGAGACTAGGTCTTGCTATTTTTGCCCGTGGGACCGCAGGCTGTCGTTGCCCGGGGTACCACAGACTCAAGCAATCCCCAGCCTCAGCTTCCCAGGTAGCTGGGATTACAGGCACGCACCACCACGCCCAGCTATTTTTTGGAACTAGGTCTCGCTACGGGCCCCAGGTGGGGCTCGAACCGCAATCCTTAGCCCCGGCCGCTTCGTAGGCTGAAGCTTACAAGCACGAGCCACCGTGCCCGCCCGCCCCTTCTTGTGCTTCTTGGCAAAGAGCATGTGCCTTAGAAACTTGGGATCCACCCGTTTAATAGAATGATATCACTGTGATGTTTTTTTTTTTCTTTTTTCTTTTTTAAGAGACTAGGTCTCGCCCTGTTGCCCAGGGTTGTTTCGAACCCGCGGGCTCAAGTGATTCCCAGCCTCAGTCTTCCAGGTAACTGGGATTACAGGTGTGTGCCACCACACCCGGCAGATGGGGATTTCTTGATGCAATTTCCGGCCATTTCTGGCGTTGGTTGTGTGTGGTGTGGCCCTTGGACTTAGGCTCATCTGTGCCAAAGCCCACGGGCCCCCTGACCCCTTGAGCTAGGAGAGCCGCGATGGTTTTCTCTACATTCCTAAGAACAGAAGACCCCCAAAGTGCTTTGGTTTATGAGTTATTTACATAAATCGATGTTTAGCATATTAGAAATGAAAACAGTATATTTAAAAACAGATTTAGAAATTCATTAAAAAATAACAAGAACAGACTTACTTTATGTTGACATAAATGAAATTCTTTTCTGAAAAATAACTTTTTCAAACAAAAAGTATAGCGGGGGAGTGGCATTGTTTTGCAGTCTCCAAGTCTCTTCTAGTGTCTGGCTTGATGGAAGACAGCAGGAGTCTCACAGTTGCTTCCGCATCAATCTGTTGTGATATCTTGTTTTGATTAATCTTTGTGAAGCAAATCCACCTTCCCACAGATATGTACTTGGAAACAGGAGGAGGATTTTACTAGCCTGTGGATATTTTCCTTTGATGCTGCAGAAGAATTTGACAAGTGATCGTTTCTTAAAGGTTAGTTGAAATGTGGGATTGGAAAACATGTTAATGAGACTTTCATATTTTGTGGCTTCAGTCTTTTAAACCATCTCACACTATGGTATCACTGACCCAGGTGTGCTGCTGTAATATATATCAGTATTGGTTCACTCTATATAAAGCTTCCAAATGTGGACACATTTCATTTCACCCTATCAAAAATAAGAGATTTGTTAACATCTCCATATCGTGAAATATGTTTTGGGGAACTTGACACTCAGTGATGGATACAAATTTTCCAAAATTCTAACTTTTTTTCTCTTGAAAGTTCAAACTTGATTGTTGGCAACCAGTGCTCACAGTTGTTTTCCTTGAAGGGACAGATTCACTTCATTCATTTTTGAGGGCCGTCTGCCAGGTGCACAGTTATGAATGACCTCTGCTTGTCAGTCAACCCTTCTCCCAAGTAGGAGTGGGTTTGTGTCCTGTGAGCAGAGAGAATTCTTGCATCAGAGCTCAGACAAGCTCATGGCACTTTTCCTCCATGCCCGTCATACCTGGGAGCAGTCCACGTCCATTCCAGGCTATTATTCTGTGATGTCATCTTTGTTGCTTCCTCGATGACATTCTTAATTAAGTGACACTGGCATATCTGGTCACCACGAGTGCTGCCCAGTACTCTGGAGTGGAGCCACGGTGCCGTGACTTCTGTCCCATGAGCTGTCCTCCTCCTGGGCTCTGTGGATGAGACGTAGGTTGTGGCCTTAGTGCAGAAGTGCCCATTTTTATTGCCCTTCTGGGAGACAGGGAGGCTACAGCTCAGCAGGAGGTATGCAGCAGGGCAAGTCTTCCTCATGGGTGGGGTCTGCTTCTCCAACGGCTGCCTTTCAGAGTCAGCCTCTCCTCCTCCTGGCCCGAAGGGGCTTCTGCAGCCTCCCTGGTCTGCGTGAGCATCCTCACTCATCTCAGTGCCCTGAGGCAATCCAAACAGGCTGCAATTATTATGAACCTGGTGTGTTCTGGGCCCTGGGCTAAAATTCTTCTGTATGCCTCATTTATGTTCACAGCATAGACACCTGCAGGGTTGATCTTTTGTTATTTTTCTTTAAGTATCTTTTTAGAGTATTGTTCATTCAAGTAATTGCTTTGGGCCAAATACAGAGATACCACTGCAGGCCAGTCTTCAGCCTTCAGCCTCTCTTGCTGTGCCCTGTGTGGGGATGACAGCCATGGTGGGATGTGCCAGTGGCTGTTCTGGAACGCTTCCTGGTGCTGAGAATGGGAGTGCGCTGGGCAGAAGGCATGGACTGGGGACATGTGGAACACTTGAGCATGAGGCTGCTGGGGGCCTCTCCACTTTACCTGCTGCTTGGTGGAAGGACCAGTAGTGTCTTTTCCATTGCTTGGATGAGAAGTGGCCAGGGTGGAGTTCAGAGAAGAGGTAGGAATTGGGGTGTAGTAGGCTGGGGAGGGAGGCTGGGCCTACTCGGGGAAAGTCATTGGTTCTTCTTTGAGTCTAACTGAAGTCTTTCATGCTGGAAGCATCTCCTCTGCTGGATGTGCTTTTCTCTGAGTAGGGACGCTCTTCCTGACGCTTGTGTCCTTGATCCTTTACGCTCTGTGAAGTTGATGAGCAAGGAGTTGTGGGGGAGAGAGGCAGGTCTTGACCCTGCCTGCCATCTGTCCTCTGTGATGGTGAGCAAGAATCTGGCCTACATAAACCTCAGTTTCTGCATCTGTAAAATGAGAGGAATAGACTGGGTCTCAAAGATGCTTCTGGTTCTAGTTCTACACATTGATGTTCAAGGAGGGTTTTGATTTAGTATTGTGTGTGTATGTGAGCTCAGACAGGGAGTTGGAGAACAAGGCTCAGGGCAGATGCAGGGAAAGGTCTGGGAGCTTGTCCTGAGCAGAGATCTGAAAGTTTTATCCATTCTCCCTCCACCTCCCCCTCGCTGCACAGCAGGGGAGCCCCACATCCCGTGGGGACTTCCTCTGTGTTTGTTCTGCAGCTGAGGCAGATGTTTCCTGCAGCTGGCCACTCATCCTCCTGCCCTATTTTTAGCTCCATTGTTGCTCTCCCCAGGCATCTGGCTGCCAGGGGTGTGTGAGAGGCTGTGGCCCTGGAAGGGGTGCTCTTCCCCTGGGTCCAGCTTGTTCTCTGCCTGTTGCCAGATCCCTGGGTTAGTGGGGAGTGCTGGTGGGGAAAGGCAGGGTGGCTTTAGGAGGAATTGGGAGAGTGATGGGAGGATAACGCAGTAGAGAGAGCTCAGACCCAGAAACCAGAGGACAGGCCATGTGGTTCTGAGAAGTACAAGTATTCTGAGCCTCAGTGTTTTTGTCCACAAATGGCACCAGAGCTTATGTTTCTGCCTTCCTCTTTAGGTTGCTCTGACACTCAAGTGAGATTGTTAATGTGAAGTTCATGTAGCAAATTGACATTTGGGATCCACAGCTATGTGGGTTCACAGCTGTGGGGGCCCCAGAGGAGCATGGGATCCAGTGGGAGATGAAGCATGTACTTATTAAAGATCAAGTCAGTAGGGGCCAGTCAAGGCCAGGGAGCTTGGGCACTGGCTACATGTGGGAAGGCTTGGAGCAGGAGGTGGATGGGGTGAAGGTGGTAAGGTGGGTTTCCTGGTTGTGGGACCAGGGAGGGCAGAGGCATGGAGGGAAGGAAGGCCCCCTAGCTGTGTCCTGGGAGTGCCAAACAGGAAAGGACCTTGAGCATCTCTGGCCAGCAACACTGGAGCTGCTTCTCCCTTGAGGGGTTTGGGGTGGGAGGGTCAGGGGGCAGGATGCTCTGTAACCCCCTTCTTGAGAATCAGCCAATAACATAGCACTCTACCTCTGGCTGTTTTACATGGGAATTGCATGTGAGGTGAACGTGCTAACCACTGTACAACAGAAACTGACTCATGGGAATTTTATGAAAGATTAATTTTGCACAAAGAATTCAGCTGCTAAAATATTTGAAAGCCACCCATCTTGCCCAGCCCTTCACTTTCTGAGAGTTTGACCCTGAGAGGGTGGTGCTGAGCCTGCAGCTGCTCTGGGCTGGAGGGACGCTTCTCCTGTGATCAGGATGCTTTCCCTGCTGCACACCATCCATCGGCCAGTGGGACTTTCAAATGTATGGAATGTTGGGGTGGAGGGTCAACAGGGGCTTCTAAGGGTAGAAGTATGGACTTGAAAACCAGGCTGGAGACCATGGTGGTAGACGGGATGGTGATAGATGCCAGAATTGGGTCTAGGCTCTTCCATACCTGTTGAAATGATATGTTAGGTCCCTGTGCTGGAATTTGAAAGTGGGGTTCATGCATAATACCCTCAGGGGCTCAGTCCCTGGAAGCTGACAAGAATGTTAGCAGGGCCAGGGTCTTAGCAGGCTCAGGAGATCATGGGTTTTCACTGACCTTGAAATACCCAAAGGCCCAACTTATTGGTTCTGAGTAGCTGAGCACGTCTGGGCATTTCTAACCCTGTTCTTCTGGCTGACCTCCCCCTCCCACCAGTGTAAACCCCTGCTTTCCCTCAATCCCTGGCTGCAAGGAACCTAGTGATAGGCAGGGGCTGCAGACCCCTTCAGCCGTGGGATGATAGCCCTGCCTTTCCAGGGCATCTTTATTCTGGTTACCTGCCCCTCCCTGCAGGAACCAAAAGACAGCCTCCTTCCCATCAGATAACACCTTTCTTCCAGGGAGTTCTCCTGCTTGGAAAGGCCTCCTGAAAGGGGCATGGAAAGACTCTGATGGAGGACACCTGTGTACCTGTGTACTCTTTCTCTGTTTGAAGCAATGGAGGCCAGGTCTCTTTTGACAGTGAGGAACAAGCATCCAGCTGCTTGGAACTTCCCAGACCTCGTAGCTCACTCAGGGTAGCTGCTGCACTGTGCTGCCTTACAGTTGGTGGGGCTCTGATTGCTCTCTGTGCATCTCTTCAGCTACCTTGTGGGCCTAGTGCCGGGGATGATATCTCCTGCATTCTCTATTCTTGGGGGGCTCATAGGATCTTGGTCTGAGCACAGATGCCCCACCCACCATGCAACCCACTTTCACCAGCCAGAAAGTAAAGACTTACTTTCTCCTGGTGTTTACGTTTGGTCCTATAGCCATGCAGTCGTTGAGGTTAAACCCTAAAAGTATCAGAGCCCATTACTTAGGTTGATTGCAAGTGACTAAATTGCACAAGATGGAAGTTCATTTCCCTCTTCTTTTCAAGGCCATAGCTTTTTGGTGGTTCAGGCCGGGTCTGGTTGCTCTGCTCAGATTCCTCAGGCAACTTCATCTCCACCATTCTTAAGAGATGACTTCACATGCTGTGGTTCAAGATGACTACAAAAACATCAACCATCACATCTGTGTTCCAGACAGCAAGATGAAGGGAGGAGCTCTTTAGGAAGGATTCTAGAACTTTCCATGTGACACTATGTCCCAGTAGCTAGAATTAATGGCCTCAAGTAGTTGCTCTTGGAGACTGGAAATCTTGTCTTGCCTCCGGGCAGCCAAGTGCTCAGCTAGTTGTTTCTGCTCCTTGTCTGGTTTGTTTAAAACTGACAGCAGGAGGGAATGGGAATGAAGGCATGGAGAGCATGTTGACCAAGCCTGAGGAAGTTCTCAGGCTGGGAAGCTGGGTCAGAGTTTGAGGATAGGCAGAGTCTCACCTCGGGAGAGTTAGTTCCCAGGGGGAAGGTCTCTCTTGCCTTGCAAAAAAAAGATGCTGCCCCAAGCTGGGGAGGGGAGTAGGAGCCACTTGTGAGGGAAGGAGGTTTTTGAAGGGATAGGAGTCAACTTAGTGACTGAAGTCAGAGGGTGCCAGAGTATGGTGGGAAAGTGTGACCTGTGTCTGGGCTGTTGGAACCTGAGGGGAAGATTCTCACTCACAGGGGAGTGACCAGGGTGCCTTGGGACGCAGACTTGGGAAAAGCAAAGAACCACAGAAATTACAACAAAGGATACAGCTATTGAAGGATTCTTGGATCAGGATTATATTAACGAGGCACCCAGGAACCCCAAACTCTTAAGGGGTGCATGCTTTAAAAGGCATCCAGCCATCTTTCAAAGCAAAGAAAGCATACTCAGTGTGAAAAACTTTTAATAGAATTGGTGTGCAATAAGCTGAAAAGAGAAGAAAGGATATGCCTAATAAAAGTTTCCCAATAAAACTCCCCAAATTACCCATCCCCGCCTGGGAAAATTCCCAGTCAAACAGGGTCAGCTAGAAGCAGGGCTCCTGAGGCCTGAAAGCTTGCCACAAATCTAAGGTACTTTTTGGTGGGGAACCACAAGAAAGGGGTTAAATAGGTCCCAGAGAGCTGGATAGAGATACCACATCAAGATAATGGCTGCCACTGTCTCTGCCAAGGACAATCTTCCTATGAGTCTCCTCCACATGTCTCCTCCAAGTCTCCTTCCCAGCGGTACCAGGGTGTGAGTCAGGCCGCAGAAGTAAGAGCTCCTGAGGCTACACGTGTTCAGTTATATGTAGGTTCACCTGTCTACTCAGCTCTACCCCATAGTTCCCAGTAACTTTCCCCTCCCCCTCATCCACTCAGGAAGCCTAGTTCATGGCATACTGGGACTTGTAGTCCAAGGTGTCTGCATATGAGGTGTCTGCATCCCCCTTTCATAGAGATGCTTTTGTACAGAGGAAACCCACTTCCCCACCAGACCTCAGGAGGATGGGACAGTCTGGAGGACTGTGGGCTCCCCCCAGGGGTCTCTCTACTTGCCTGCCCATCCTGCAACTCTGTGGTTGCACATCTTCATAGTCTTCATGAGTAGCCAGGAACTGTGGTCTTATTTGAAGCCCCTTGATTTTTAAGTTTTGGCAGCTAATTAGGGTGAAAAGTCACAAAACTGTGAGGGTTAGGTTCGAAGCACTCTTGAGCCCTTTTGTCTTCTGAGTTATAAGCCATCTCCTTCCAGGGAGATGCATACAGTCTCTGAGTCTTCCAGGGTGGTTTCCTATAAGAGAGATACATTTTTAAAATTTTATTTTAAAAATGTTTTTAACCCTAGTTTTTTATTTTGAAAAATTTCAAATGCAGGGAGGACAGTGATTGTCCATTCTCAGCAGTTGTTACATTTGCTCCATTGGCTCATTCTGTCTGTCTCTCAACCACATGAAAGTCACAGACATTAAATGATCTCTAAACTCTTAGCCTGTGTCTCCTATCATCTTCCTCCTGTCCACATGATCTTATTGCACCTAAGGGTGTTCACTTACATATCCAACCTTTATTTTGTATTCAGATTCTCCTGCTTATCATCAAAATGTTCGTTGTAGCCTTTCCCCCCTTCCAGGTCCAAGATCCCATATAGACAGAACTTTCTATCAAGCAGAGCTGACTTCACGTTGGGAGGTTCTGAGGTGGTGGTTGTGGGGCTCCCCAGGTACGGAGGCAGGTGACAAGGGATGCTGAGGGTAGCCAGAGCACCTTGTGCCAAGTGCCAAGGTCTTTGCTGATTGCAGAGCATGCTCGAGCCCCTTTTCCACCCTCTTGTCACTCCCCCTCCCCCCCAAGAGCAGGGACCAGATTCTACCTGCAGCTTCTCTCAGTTTAGGTGTACAACTAAGTAGCTATTAATCTAGTCATTCTGTCCTTGTTTACTGGCAGCCCCAAGCCCACCTCAAGGTGTCGTCTCCGTGTGTGACAGTGACATCTCACCGTCAGAACTCGGGCCTCCCAAAGCTCTTTGTAGACTGAAGTGGGGGACGCAAAGTCCACCCCAGCGACCTCCACCTGCTGAGCATGTGGCAGTGCTTCCTAACACTCCGCACCTTCCGCTTTTAACTTCTAGATTTTTTTTTCAGAAAAAATAAAAATAAAAACATTTCAAAAACATATAATTTAGCAGATGAAGGTCTCCTGCCAGCCCAGACCCCAGACGGCTTTATTTTTAACATTGATCTCATCCTGGTCTTAAAGGGAAGCAGGCAGAGAGGCAGATGTTGTAAGGAACAGGTCCCGTGACCCTAGAGACAGGAGGTGGCACACAGCGGAAACCAGAGGATTCTGCCTCTGCTAAGCAGAGTAGCTCAGGAGCATTCACATCCATGGTCCTGCTCAGTCTTGTTCTCTTCTGTGTAGTGGGTCATAAATAAACACTGTCTCCCCCGTCAGGTTGCTGTCAATGGCAAATACAGAAAACTCACAAAGATGTGCCCTCCACCCCCAGGCCATACACATGGAGTTATTACCATGGCAACATGGAGCACTGGGCAGGGGGGCACTCAGGGTGGGAAGGTGGGGGACAAAGCCATGGAGCTGGAGGACCTCAGGATCTTTGGGATGGCCAAGAAGGGGGAGACCCTGGGTGAGGAGCTGGGACATCTGTCCAACTCCGAAACTTTTGACAAGTAATCATACTTTTCTTTTTGTATTCCCAAGAACTCATGTTCGTTGTAGGACATTTTGAAGTGATGCCCAAGCAAAAAAAAGGAAAAATACCACATTCCGTCCCACATTCAGGAACTAGCACCATGGCGTTTAAGTAAATATCCTTCCCGTCTTTTGTGCCTCATTGTTGTTGAGTGCCGTCCTTGGTCCCTCAACTTGGCCCCTCAACTCGGAGCCAGGCGGAGTGGGTGGGGAGGTAAAGTGATGGGGTCAGCTCATTCCATCTGCAGTTATGTGTCCAGCTTTTCCCCTGAGCCAGGCAGCTGCACGAGCCAGGAAGGACACAGGCTGCCCCTGCCAGGAACAGCGTGCAGCGGAAGGGAATAGAATGTCCTATTCTGTGATGCTCACAACGGACTGTGGGAGTTGAGAGGTGGGATGGGCACATAGTCAGGGAGGACTTCCTGGAGGAGCTAGACTTTAACCTACAAGGGTAGATGGAATGTGGGAGGGTATAAGGAGAGGAATGAGAGGTATGAGCAGCTTCCCCCATATCCTCCTGCAAAGGACTGCGATGAGACCTTGATCCTGGGCTCTCTCCTCTGTGAATCCTGAAAGGTGAAGATTCCCTGGAGTTGGCCATTGGTTCCTTACCAAATATTTGCTGAGCAGCTAGGAGCCATCCTGATGCTGGGGCTATTAGGAACAGACAAGTCAGGCACAATCCCTGTTCTTCGGGAGTGGGGGAGACTGATGTTACACATCATCCTGCTGCAAGGCCTTTAAGAAATAACAGGGGTTCCCATGATGCAGAGGGACTGTGCGGGTGGTGGGAGCAGACAGTATGATCAGGGAGTCACAGAGGAGGGGTGTTTGAGCCAAGGCGACAGGTGAATGACAGAGGAGTATTCACCAAGAAGAATCGTGACCAGTGACTGGAGGTCACTGCAGGGGAAGGGGGCAGGTACTGAGAGGTGGGACCCGTGTGAGGGGTTTGGATGTTAAAGTGTGATGGATGGAAGAGGCATGGCCTGCTTTCGAGTATTAGAGACCCTCTGGCTGCTGCATGGAGGATGGATATGATAGAATAGGAGGGGTCCGGGGAGGCTGGCTGGAGGTGACTGCAGGTGGTCCCGTCACAAGCCGTGGCCTGGACTGGGTGTTGGCTGGGGAGCTGGAGGAAGCCAGACCAACTGGCTACCTCATTCTTTTGGGGGTAGAGTTTCAGAGCAGGCAGAGGACTTACCAAGGCCCTAGAGAGGATCTGGGCTTTCCCAGTTCTTAATTAAGACCAGGAGCAGTTGGAAACCCCCCGAAGTGGGTAATGGGAGAGAGGGTAGTGGGGAGAGTTCTAATTGTGTGTTCCTAAAATGGGGCAGCTGCCGTGGCCCCATCCCCTATGTTCTTTGCTTGGGAGGAGTCCCGGAGGACTGCTGTGCCCACTTGGGCCTCCAGATCCTTCCTTTTGTCTGGGTGAGGTCCTGGTCCCTATTGAGGAGGTTCTCATTGGGGCCTGCCTCTGGCTGCTACAGCCGGTGAGGTGGAGCAGGGTGGGTGGGCAGATAGTGAGTTTGAGCTTTCACCGAGTGTCGGGCTGTCCACACACGCTCACTTATTTTATTTGTATATCATTTGATTAGGGAGGTAAGCTGCGTGCCCCAGTTTGCAGCTGGGGATACTAAGACTCAGAGAGCTTAAGCCCTGTACCCAAAGTCACACTAGTGAGCGGTGAAGATGGGAACCAGCAAGTCAGCTTCGGAGCCTGCATTTCATAGAACGTCAGAATCTCCATATCCCCCAGCAAGGTGTGAGGAGCCGCCACTTTTCTATCTGATAAGTGGAAATACTAGTACTGATTGCTCATGCTCGCTGCACATAGTTACTAAATTTTTTTTTTTTTTTTTTTTTTTTTT
>PVHY01007665.1:0-36600 GCA_004024945.1 Uropsilus gracilis | reverse complement strand
CTCAATCCCTAGCCCCGGTCGCTTCATAGGCTGAAGCTTACAGGCACGAGCCACCGTGCCCGGCCTAGTTACTAAATTCTTGCCTGCAGCAGGTATTGGTTCCCCAAGCTGACAAAGCGGTACCCTTGGAGGACCATGGAGGGATTGAGGTTCAGCAAAACTGTCCAAGAAATGTAATGTGAACCACATTTGTCATTTTATTTTCCCCCTTTATTTTTATTTTGCTTACAAAGCTCATGTTTGTAGGCATGATCCTCTCCCTCCCCCTTCCCCCAGTCCCTCCTCTGGTCACTCCAGTTCCTTTCTTGTTGGTCCTTTGATGCTTGGTGATTGGCCCGTTGGTCTCTTTGTATTCTTTCTGAAACACTGTCCTCCTGGGTGAAGTCCTGCCTTCCTGGGAGACCACAACCCAGGCTAATCAGTTCTCCATGAATACCCTTAGGGCAGGTGGCCCTTCTGAGCATGTTGGCAAATCTCCTGTTGGTCTGGTGTGTGGAGTGGCTCTCCCCATTCCTTACTGACTCTTCTTTGTGACTTTGTTACCCCACTGAGATGGGGGCGCTCCTTGCTCATGTTGAAAGTGTCTCTGGGTGGGAAGTTTAGCCCAAGTACAAGAAATGTTGTCGGTAGTTCTTGATGATACGTCTTTACTCTCATCCATAATCATCTTGTCTCTCGGACTTCTGACCGTGCTCTTTTTGGGCAAGTGATGGGTGTGTTCAGGGCCTTTATTTCTCTGTCTCTTCCAGTATATCTGTATCTGGGTTGTTGTTTTTCTCGTTCAAGCTGAGGAATGGCTAAGGTGGGAATGAACCAGAGGCGCGTCCCCCCCTCCCCCCCCGCCCAGTCCATGCCCCAGCAGTTTTCCAGCCCCCACATCCCCAACCTGTTGGGGGAAGGGGCAGAGCCCAGGGCTGCATGGAGGTAACTAGGTAGGCCTAGCTCCCCCGGAGAGGAGCAGCTTACTGGCTACATCTGCCATCTTAAAGATCCAAGAGTAAAAAGAAATAGCTGAACTTAATTTTATTTTATTATTTTTATATATTTTTTGAGACTAGGTCTCACTATGTTTCTCAGGGTAGTCCTGATCCTGCAGACTCAAGTGATCCCCAGCCTCAATCTCCCAGGTAGCTGGATTTAAAGTGCACACCACCGTGCCTGGCTGCTTTTTCAAGATCAGGTCTCGCTATTTTGTCCGGGGTAGTCACAAACCTACAAACTCAAGTGATTCTAGGCCTCTTGCCTCCCAGTGCTTGTACTACAGGTGTGCCCCGCCATGCCTGGCTTGAACTTAATTTTAAAAACAGATGTTATTTAACCCAATATATTGAATTATTATTTTGATGTATAATCAACAAAATGTTGATTTATAAATAAATCTGTACATAAATTGATTTATGTATGTATAAATAAACATAAAAATGAGATTTTCCCCCTTTTGTACTAAGTCTTTGAAATCCAGTGTATATTTTATACTTGCAGTGTGAACCAGTCACATTTCTAGTAGCCATGGTTACTTATTGCAGTCTAGTTCCAGAGTGTAAATGATCAGAGACACCTCCCTCACTCCTTCCCCGCCCATGTCTGGTAACAGCTGACTTTTTGTGCTCACTGACCAGACCCTGTTGTAAAGACTTTATATACAATTGCACATCTGTTCTTTAACCTCTATGATGCCACAAGGGAGGTGCTCCTACTGTCCCCATTTCACGGAAGTGGCAGCTGAGGTCCGGAGAGATACTTGGTCTAGGTCACAGAGCGGATGAGCTATGGAGCTGGGTACAAAGGTGTGCCTTGAGTGGTAGGACAAAGTGGGACACAGGACAGGGAAACCCCTCTTTTTTAAAAACCAGATTTATTAGGGCAAATTTTACAGAATAAATTACATTTTAAGTGTATACAGTTTGATGGCAAATATGTGTAGTTGTGTAACCATTATATTCAGTATACAGGGAAATTCCAGCTCCCCAGAAGTGCCTGTGAGCCTCTGTGTGACTGATTTCACCCCTCCTGCCCCTGGCAACCATCACCTACTTCTGCCTATGTAGTATTGCCTTTCCCAGATTGTCATAGAAATGGGGTGTACAGATCGAAGTTTTGGGGACCTGACTTGTTTCTCTAGCTATGGTTTCTTTGAGGTTCATCCATGTTGTTGTCTGTGTCAGCAGTTTGCTCCTTCTTATCGGCCAGTTGTATTCTATTGTCCAGCTGTGCTATGTTTTGTTGGTATGTCCAGTAGTTGATTGACATGTGAGTTGATTTCAGTTTTTGGCTATTATGACTAAAACTTCTATGCACAAGTCTTCCTCTGGGCCTGCTTTCATTTCTTTTGATTAGTTCCCCATGATATCGGTGATATGGTAAATGTATGTTTAAATTTATAAAAACCTATGAAGCTGTTTTCCAGAATGTCTATTTGATCTTGTTTTTCAGCAGCTGAATTTCAGTTACGCCACAGTCTCACCAACACTTGGTGTTATCCTGCATTTCCCTAATGATGCTGAATCTTTTTTATTTGACATCTGTCTGTACCTTTAAATCTTTTGCCCATTTTGTAGCATTTTATGGTTGTTAACTATTGCGTTGTAAGGATCACCACCTACTTTTTGAGTCAGGACTCAATGAGATCATGATATCTGTTCAAAACTTCGCAATCAGAGATCCACTCATTGGCCCTCCCAGCAACCTCCTCTCTGCACTTAGAGTCACTGGCTAACAGGTGACCGTTCAAGAACACTCCACCCCCCCAACCCCTCACTTCTCACTCCATCCCTGGCAGGCACAGAAATCACACATGCTTGACTGACACAACTTGATTACACCATCTCCCTGTGTTCACAGCAGGTTCTTCCCCATTGCCTTGGACCACGGTCAGTGTAGTCCAGCCAGGGAGCCCTGGGTAGGGAGGCAGTTGTCCCGAGTTCCCATTCTGTCCTGTGACCACTTTCTTTAGGACCTGGGATGTGTCCCTTGGTCTCTCTGGGCCTCAGTTTCTTATCCATAGAGAGGCTGGGCTTGCTGACCTTCTGAGATGTGGCTGGCTCAGCCTCTGGAGACCAGCAGTGTGTGGAGGTTCCAATGGGCATATCTTTCCTTAAGGGTAGGCTGGGATTCTGTAAGAGGGTCTCGACACTCAGCAGGCAGGCAGGCAGGCAGGAAGCAGGAATGGGCCAGGTGGTGGCTGGGGTCTCACGAGCCAGACTCTGCTTTGAAAAGCCACTGTTCCTCTTTGCCAGGCCCACAGAGTTTGACAAATGGTCACCATGGCTGCTGTACCATGCTGTACCATAAAGACAGAGGGGACTTGGACATGGGGAAACAGACCGGATGGTAGCAGTTCACTTCTGTTAGAACTGATTGAACAGATAAGGACTTAGGTTCTTGGGTTGTTAACTTGGAGACTTAGGATTCAGCGCTCTCACTTCTCCGGTTATCCTCCACTTGGGTCCTGGGTGGCCCTGTGCAGAGTCCTTTGGACTTGGTGCTGCCATTGATGTGAAGCCCTTTGCTTGTCAGGAGGTGGGAATGGGGGGACACGACACTGCACCTTTGTGGCATCAGGCAATTGGCATCTGATGAGTTGGAGCTAAGATCCCAGCTCCAGAAATTTAATTCTTTTTGAAATGAGGTCACCTCTCCGTTAAGGATTCCACAGACAGTTTCTTTTTTCTTGGGACTGACAGCCATGGAGGAAGGAGGAAAGCATGCATTGCTGTGTCTGAGGTGTTCTTACGGAGCAGAGTGGAGAGATTGAGGGACCTGAGTGGAGGTCATGCAAATTCAAAGTGGAGAGGAGCATGTGGGGTTGCTCTTGCCACCACGGTCTGCTGTGAAGAGGCAGATGGGCAAACTGATGAGGAGGGAAGCAACTATCTGTGCCGCCCCTCCCAACCCCACCAGGTGAGCTGTCCCCATTGGACACCCGACACAATGGGGCCTTGACCCACAGGGTTCTTGGGGGTGCCTGGGACTTAGTGGGAGCTTTGCGATATTCATACCCAGAAGCCAAGGAGAAGATGGAAGAAAACTAGTGTTCGGTAGTGGATGTTCTTTCCTTAAAGCAGAGATGCACCATTTTTATCTGCCAAGAACATCTCTGCCCATCTGACAGAAGTTCACAGAGCTTTCCTCAGAATCGTGTTTTTAAATGCACAAGATAAAGTCTGTGGGATTGCAGAGGGAGGGCAATAGCTGTGGCGATGGCTGTCAAAACCCAAAGAGCTTCCTCCTTATTCCTCCCCTTCATCCTTACTGCATTAACAGGGCATCCACTAGGCAAACAAAGATTAAATTCTAAAGACACACCCAAGACTGGACTGAGGGGGCTCAGCTCCTGCAGACACTTTAAGCTGGGCTATGCCTGACTTGGTGGATATCCAGAGGACATGGTGGTTTGATGGATCCAAGTGTTGAAAACCCCACTTTGCAGATAGGGTGGCGGCTTCTGTGCAGCTCAGTTTGAATGTGAGGCTCTGTGGCTGTTAGTTACCTTCAGACTTCTGGCTTGTGGAGTTAGATTCAGTGGTGAGTACCTGGGACCCCAAGAATCCCAGACACAGAGTTGCTCAAAGTTGGCCTGTCACAGCCCCCCAGCGTCTGGCTCCGGGGCCCTCGAGCTCATGTGGTCCCTGGCAAGGCCCTTGCCTGTGAGTTTAAATGAGGTGATGCATGCAGGTCAGTTTTCCACAGACCTGCACACCTGCAGCCTAACATGGCGGTGCCTGTGAGCTCTGCCGTCACATGCTGGGGTGGCCGTCATTTGTGATTCAAGGAAATACTGACTGTAACTAGGAGTTAGGAAAACAAAGGCATACTTGCTTATACCCTGACTGTGGTTCCCCATCTTACAGTCTTTTGTCCTCCTAGCCCTCTTCCCAGCAGAGGTTTGAGCTCCAGGGACACAGACCCCTGCCCTTAACTGACCACTGACCCTGGAATTGGGCAGCAGTGGCTTGACCACTGAACTTAAGAGCCAGATCCATTTGAAACTGGGGGAACTTTCAGGCCATTCCATCCACCACTGTCATTTATGGCTGGGGATGCTGAGGCCCAGAGATGGGAAGGAAGTTGCCTAAGTCTACACATACAGCCTGTGGGGCCAGCAGCATCAAGGCCCCTCAACTGTCCCTTGGGGCAGGGTGAAGGGAGTTTTTAGGGTGTGATTTGCAGAGTGAGAAGCCTGGGGATCATGTCTGCTGCTGAGATATTTTGGAGGCAGATCAGCTTTCAGAGGTTATGTCCTTTCCCCACCCTTGCAGCCTACAGCTGTGCATATCTGTATTGTTTCCCAGCTGCTTTTACAGGGATTGGAAGGGGCCTCTCATTGTTGGATGAGGGAGCCCATGACAGATGAGGGTGGCCAGGGCGGGCGCTATGGGGGAAGTGAGCAGCAAAGAGATGGAGGTGGCAGCTCTGCCCATTGGGAGCAGGCCCTGGCCTTGGCTTGGCAGCTGAAGCCACCTGCTGCTGCCCATTGCCTCTCCTTGGAAACAACCCACCCTTCCCCTGTTTGTAGAGGAGGCTTTTCCCACTTAGGCCTCCTTGGCCCAGACTGCTGAGAGGGGCCTGGGGATTCAGCGAGGGGTGACTGGGTCCATGAAGGAGATATTTTGGAGGCAGGTCAGCTTTCAGGGCTGTGCTGATGTCCTGCGGGGGGGCTCTCTCTAAGCTGCGTGTGTTTCTGTGTGGGAACAGTGCTCCTTCCTTCCACCTCTGATGAGAGAGAGAAGAGAGGAGGTTGGACAGGGTGTTGAGAACTGTGATGGACTCTTATAAACACAAGGTTGTGCTTGTTAACAGAGCTCTCGCATGGCCGCTGGATATTTTCAAGGATGACAAGGCTGGGGTGGAGGGGGGAAGACAGCCCATTGCCACTCCCAGGAGGGATAAAAGGGAAGGATGGTGGTGGTTCAGGAAGGCTCTGGGAGAGGTGGCTGAGTCTGGTGGTCGGTCATTCTGTCTAGGTGTCCCTGCGGAGGAGGAGCTTGAGTATAGAACTGTTGCGTGGGTCTGGGGGGCACCCACCTTGGGACAAGGAGCTCAAGGCCTGGAAGAGAGGGTGCCTAGTGAACTCAGCCTTCAGATTGACCTGCTGACCACTGACCCTGCTGTTCACTGCAAGGTACTGCTCCTGGTTTGGAGGGAGCAGAGGTGGGGTACAGGGGAGCATGGATGGTCGGAGCAGATTGTCTCTATGGGCCTGGGGCAGCTTGCCTGGCTGAAGATGCTAGGAGAGTTGCTGTGTTCTCAAGACTGCCTGTTGTTCCTCTGTCTGCAGAGTGAACCCTCCTAGGGTAGAGGTGGGAGTGGGCTGGGCATATTGCTTCCTCCCCTCCTAACCCCTCACTGTCATGGGGCTGGCAGCTCTGAGCCTCTCCCTGGTCTGTCAACCTCCGCTTGGGTCTGTGTGGAATTTCCAGCCCCTTCCCTTCCTAACAACCTAGCTCTTGGACCTCTGAGCCAGTCTCCCTTACACCTGCAACTAGCTCTGGACTGCTTTCCTGTCCATTTTTCCAGACATTGTTGTATTTGTTTCCGGTAGGTTTTAGCTTTATTAACCAGCATCCCAGGAAAAATCAGAAAGTGCAGACAGGAGATAAGAAAGTTGTTTATATCATCACTTGGTGATCGCTCACTATGGATCATGATGCATAGCGAGAGAATACGCGTCAGATGTGAGGAAAAGCCCCTGACACACTTTCGTGAATTTACGTGTGCTCCTTCCCATTACTAGACGTCTTACCAGCTCAGTTAATGTGCTTTTTTTTGAGACTAGACTAGGTCTCGCTATTTTTTGCCCGTGGAACCACAGGTACATGTTGCCCATGATACCATGGACTCAAGCAATCCCCAGTCACAGCTTCCCAGGTAGCTAGGATTATAGACGCACGCCACCACACCCAACTATTTTTTTGGGAGTAGGTCTCGCTATGGTGCCCCAGTTGGGTCTTGAACTGCAATCCCCAGTTCCAGCTGCAACTCCATAGGCTGTTGCTTATAGGCATGTGCCACTGTGTCCAGCTAATGTGCTATTTTTTTAAAAGCTATTTAACCTTCCACTTTAAGGATGTCCCATCATTTATTTAACATACCTCCTTTTGTTGGATGGAAGCTGTTTCCAGTGTCTTGTTATGATAGCAAAATTGAAATCAGCTAGACCAACTCATGGGCAGGTCACTGCTTTTGGTGTACCTTGCTAAACAGGAGAGAGTCCTGCGGGAGGGACTGATACTCACAGACTGCTGGATGTGCTTCATGGTGGGTGGGCAGGGCTTTGCCTGGTGATATTATTGCTGTGTTGGTGTTGATGGTGACGATGTTGGTGATGATAATGTTGATGCTGAGTTTGTGGCCTGGGTGTTTTCACTGAACACTTGTTATGCTGAGAGCTCATCTGGCTCGGGATTCCCAGGCCTTATTTATGGCAATCGTGGCTAGAGTGTCTGCTGGCGTACTGTTCCATGCAGATCCTTCAAACCCCAGCTGAGTTGACTTCTGCTGTCTGCCCTGATTCTCCTGCCACTGGTGGTCTCTTCTCCACTCTGAGAGTTCTGTCCTCCATGTGACCTGACCTGGTCACTTAACATCCTAGATCCTGACCCAGTGTAGAGGGTTGGCCCCTATATGACTATGATTTTTGCCAAAAGAGTAGACACTGTGCGGATTGGGATTGGGTCTCATATGTCTGTAACTCTTTCAGAGCATCTACAAAGGGCCAGACACATAGTTGACACTCAGCAGACTTGTGGTAGATGCAGACCTGCTGGCCCTCTGTTTTCAGCTACAGAGTTAGCTGGTTCTTTCTGCGTGCTGTCTTTACTCAGTACGTTTGGTCAGGGTGAAGATTGGGCTAGAATCCTTCTTACTGTGGCTTTTCTCACTCCCCTCTCACCCTACAGGTTTCGGGTCCTGAGGCTGCTGGCGGACTATGGGTACAACAGCCAGCACAGCCCAGCATTCAGTCTCAGCAGCTGCCCCCTTTGAAGGCCTCCAGAGCAGTGGTGCAATGGATGGACGACCCTCGCTCAGTGTCCACTCTTTCCAGACCACAGGCTTGCACAACAATAAGGCCAAGTCCATCATCCCCAACAAGGTGGCCCCCGTCGTGATCACGTGAGTGGCAGAGGGCATGTGGCCATGTCCTGGGAAGAGGGCTGGGGGAGCTGCATGGAGGGCTGATGGCATACGGCCTTCTCCAGGCCACTTTCACAGATGAAGACACTGAGGCTCAGAGAGATTAAGCATTTCATCTGGAGTCACCCCACCAGCAGGTGGCAGAGCTGGTCTCTGCGAGGATCTCTTAGCCTGTGGTACTTACCAAGTCCACAGTGCCAGGAGTGTGGAGAGGGAGGAGTGGCTGGAGGGATATCCTCTTGAAAATACTTTTTGACTGAACATTTTCAAAGGAAGATTATATATTTAGCTCCGTAAAATTTAGATTTCTTTTTCACAACTAGTAATTATGGTTCAAAACTGAGGTCAAAACCAGGCCATTAAAAGATCTTGGGCTGAAAAAGCTGGAAGCTGTTGGTTGACTCTCCTAATTTAGGTTCTTCAGAGACATTGCCAGCGGAGGCTGAGAGTTTTCTCTGGCACCATGTATGAGAAGCCTGGATCCTACACTGTATGTTCAGAGGAAGAGGGTCAGAAAGGGGGCTCTGAAACCTTGCCTGCCCTTTGGGGCCCAAGGATCAGTCTCCTGGAGAGTCGGGAAGCTGCGTCTTACATCACATCTGCCCACTGTGGCCCCGTTCCTCTGGGTCCCTCCAGGGTGCAGGAAGTAGGATGCGATGAGCTAAGAATTTAATCTGTTCTGTCCAGAGAAGTTTGGCAGAGACCTAGCAAAACAGGGACCTCTGTGTAAGGAAATAATGGGAATGGTGAATCTGGCCTGCTGGTTTTCCTGACAGGAAAATTGTAATCATAATACACTACTGGGTCCATGATAGGGGTGAAAAGAGATTTTATATAGGAGACTTGATATGGAGTCTCTCCATTAGCAGATGACAAAATTAGGTCTGGTCTTGTAGACAATATTGGAGACATTTATTTGTCCTGGGTCTGGCTTCCTCTCCTTTGTGCTGTAACCCTGGGCAAACTCTTTTTTCCTCTCTGGGTCTCAGTTTCTTTATTAGGATAGGAGGGGATGGTTAACATAATTAACCCAGTGGTGTGGCTCAGAATAGTCTCCAGCCTGTGGTAAAAACTTGCTGCTGTGGTGCCAGGCCTGCCGCCCTGGGATGGTCATGCGTGCAGCCCTCTTTGGATTGTAGTGTGTCTGAGGTAGAAGGGACCTTAGAGCTCCTCTAGTAAAGGGATGGTAAACTATGCTACAGGCCAAATCTACCCACCCCCTGTTTCTGTAAATAAGGTTTTAATGGAACAGTGCCACCCCATTCATTTACGTATTTTTTGTGGACACTTAACTTTCAGTGGCAGAGTTGAGTAGTTGTCAAAGGCCTTATCACCCACAGAGTATAAAACATGATCTGTTTTTTTTTTTTTTCTTTGTATCAAAGGTTTCCTAACTCCGGATCTAATATCTTTTAGATCAGAAGTGAAAAGTGATCTAAATTAAAAGCCTGAGTTTCAGGAAGGTAGGCTCTCCCCTGAAGGGATCATGTGGTGAAATGGAGGCAGAGTTGATGGTAGGAAGCCAGGTCTCCAGACTTCTGTCTAGTGCTTCCCCACCACATCCTCAGCCCCACCCCATCGCCTTGCCTTTCTGAAAAGCAGTATTTTGTAAAGAGGGTGGCAGACAGTGGCTCCTGTGCTCTGGAAGGCTGTCTTCATTGTTGTCATTAGCCCTGTAGCTTTTGGTGTCTTGAGTGTGCTGGTCTCCCCCCGATTAGGCATCTAGATTTGCTCCTGTGGATTTTGTTTGAAGCAATCCCATATGGAAGCTAGAACTACTACTAGTAATAGTAATTAGGCTAATAAATGCTTTCTGTGCCCAGAGTACTGGACTAAGCACTTACGTTCATTAGCACACTCAATTCTCACAACAGCCCACAGTGGTGGGAATTACTGGGAATAGAATGACAGAGAGAGTAACTCCAAAGCCATGCACTTACCACACTGTGGAGCTGGATCCATGCCTGGACCATGTGACCCTAAAACCTGTACCGTACTGTACTATGGGATTCCCAGGGAGTGGGGGAATTTGTTCAGAGACAATGTGATGGAGGGTCCTTTTGGGATAAAAGTAACCATGCATAGAATAAACAAGACCCTGTTATAATAAATAGGATAGAAGTTTCTCTTGAAAAAGTCCAGGAGGTTCTCCAGGCTGGAATGGATGCTCTATGTTCCACCAGACTCCCCTTTCTCTCATCACCCTATCTCAACATCTACTTTCTGCCATCACTTCTGGAGGTTAGCTGGGGAGGAGAGGAAAGTAGACCTTCCCTTTCAGGAAGTGCCCTGGCCTAGGTGTTATGCACACTGCTCATGTTTCCTTGGCCAGAACTTCATCACATGGCCACACTAGTTGCAAAGGAGGCTGGGGAATGTAGTCTTGAACTGGATGCCCAGTCACAATTCTGGGGTCCTGTTGCTGAGGAAGAAGGGGAGATTGGACACTGGACGTTGGACATTGAACACTAGACGGTCTCTGCCACAAGTGGGTAGTTGCATGGGTGGGGGTGTGGTGGGACTGTTGTGGGATCTGGAGAGGGTGGACCCTGGCTGCGGAGGTCATCTGACTTGCTTTCCATTCTCCCCGTGGCAGATACAACTGCAAAGAAGAGTTCCAGATCCATGATGAACTGCTCAAGGCCCATTATACACTGGGCCGACTCTCTGATGCCACCCCTGAGCACTACCTGGTGCAGGTGAGGCCAGCCTTTGCCATCTAGCTAGCCTCCCCCCTGCAGACCTTGTCCACCCTTCCTGGCCTCCCTCCCTGACCTCCCCACTTCTCTGCCTCACTGCCTCACCCCACCCTCCAGACCCCTCATCTCACTTCCTCTCACCCCTTGGTTCCGAGATTCCCATTTCTCCTGCTTTGTGGCACCCCAGCTCTTTCGTTCTCATTCACCCTCTATCCCAGACTGCCCACACCACCTTCTTCAGAGCACCAGGGAGAAGAGACATGGAAACCTGAAGACCCTAGACTGTACTCTGCAGGCTGGGAATTATCCCATTCTCTTGAAGTTTCAGAACTTCTCTGGCTTAGTCTTTTTTATTTTTTCCCTTAAAAGTCCCCAGGAAGTAAAGCCCACGAGGACAGATGACTTCAGCTCTCCTTTTCCCTGCTGTAGGCTGAAGTCCTTGAACAGTGCCTGAGCACCATGTGGTGCTGAACAAATGTTAACAAATGAATGACTGAAGCATCAAGATTAAATTCCCAGCATGGGGAATTTCTGACCTCGGAAAGAATGGTTCCACTTCTTACCTGTCAGGCCACACCTCCCTGTAGGTGTGGGTCTTATTGGAGGCCAGGGGTGCACAAGCTGGTCTCAGCATCCCATTTTGTCCAGGGATGAGCCAGAGGAGGTTCCTCTTGCTCTCATCTGTCCCCCAGGTTCTGTCCTGCTCTTTCCTCTGCAGTCATAGCATCTGTTTGCCTCTGCTGGGGAGAGGGGAGGCCCACAGAACCACAGACCTTATAAAATGGCTAGCTCAGATTTCCTCTGGTTGATTCCTGGTGCCCCAGCTAGAAGCCCCTACTGGTGCCCCTTCTTCTTGTGCTTCCTCTGGGGGTGCTTTCCTCCTGAGGAGTTGCATGCCCCCAAGTTTGGTTTCCTGTCCCTGGACTGCCTATCTCTCTTCTCATTCTTCAAGACCTGGCTCAGCTGCCACCTCCTACACAAAGCCTTCTCTGAATCCACTCAGAAAGAGTTGTCTTTCATTTTCCTGCACTCTGACACTCTTCCTGGGGTCGTAGAAGGTTGTGTAACTTATTTTCAATTTCCAGTCTTCCTTCTTCCCCTTTATGCTCCCTCTACCCTGGGACCCAGGACAGAGCCCCACCTGTAGAAGATGTCCCTGAGTCAGTTCCCTGTGGCCTTTCTCCCCACCTGTAGAAGATGTCCCTGAGTCAGTTCCCTGTGGCCTTTCTCCTGCCAGGGACGCTACTTCCTGGTGCGGGATGTTGCTGAGAAGATGGACGTGCTGGGCACAGTGAAAAGCTGCGGGGCCCCCAACTTCCGGCAGGTGCGGGGCGGACTCACCGTGTTTGGCATGGGACAGCCCAGTCTCTCGGGGTTCAGGCGAATCCTGCAGAAACTCCAGAAGGATGGACATAAGGTAAGCATGAGCACTTCCAGCCAGGGCCTAGCCTCCCAGATCTGGAGGAGGGGTTTCTTGGGAGGGGTGTCTTCAAAGGTTCTTGGTAGGGCCACATGCTGGGGAAGGTATCTAATGATCTGGACCAGGTCCTGCCAGGCCTTGAGTGCCGGGGTGGCCATCGTGGTTGGGGAACTCTGAGAATGTTTATTGAATATTTCATGTGGGCATGGGAGTCCAGAGGACATGAACTCTGAGAAGCTCTGAAGAAGCTCTGATATTCAGGCCATTATGAGTCAGAGGATGCTTCTCACCACCAAAGCTTGTATCCTCATGTCAACCTCAGGGTTGGGCAGTTGTCCTTCCACTTTACAGAGAGGAAAATTGAGGTCCAGTTACACACTCGTGGATGAGTGTGTCAGATGTCTGGCCTCCGAGTACCTGATTTTAATGTCTCCTCCCTCCTGCTTGAAGTCAAGGAAGAGTTTGAATGTATCCAGGACAGAGGCTGGGGGGCCTTGGCTGGGGGGCCTCTGTGATTTCAGATTTGAGAGCAGCCTGCACTTGATCTGACCTGGGGTTGAGCTGGAGAGGCCTCTGAACCAGGCAGGGTGGGAGTGTTGCGGTATGTAGGGTCTGTCTTCCTAGCTTTACTGCCAGTTCCTCCCTTCTGCCCACGTATCTGTCACATTTGTCCCTCTGTCTAGTGCTCAGTGAATGAATGCTTGTGTGGCGGAGGGAGCAATCATTTCTTCAACTGACGTCTACCAAGACTTTGATTTATCCAGGCCTCTGTGCTAGAAATTGGGGGAGTCGTGAAAATGACCAGGACATGATCCTACTTGTGAGGAAACATTAGTTTAAGAAGAGAGAAACAATGTCCTTGTACATAATGTTTGTACAAAGCAAGAATTAATGTCTGGGATTCAGCTGAAGGACTGTAGACCCTGAGAGGAGGAGGGTAGGGATGAGGTCACACTTGGAGGAGCTTTACTACTTGGGTAGGAGTCAGGTTGTAGGGACAGTGTAGGATAATAGGCCTTGGGGGATGGGTATCATGTGGCCTAAGATGGGTATAACGTGGCCCAAGACCAGGACATGGACAATGGAGAGGATGTCCCTGCTAGCTGGTGGTGATGGTGTCCTCTCTCCTGGGGCTCTGGCAGGAGTGCATCATCTTCTGTGTGCGGGAGGAGCCCGTGTTGTTTCTGCATGCTGGGGAGGACTTTGTGCCCTATACCCCTCGAGATAAGCAGAACCTTCGAGAGAACCTCCGGGGTCTTGGATCTGGAGGTGGAGTAGAGAGCTTGGAGCTGGCCATCAGGAAAGAGGTGAGTGCTGGTGGTCTGGGGGAAGCCACTTCTCGGTAGGCCTCAGGTGTCTGAGTGGAGAACCCCGTCCACAGCCCAGTTTTGTTCTTGTCAGCAGCTTATCTGGTCCTCACCGGCCTTCTCACCCCTCTCCTTACTCACCTGGCGTTTCTGCCCTACTTAGGAGAATGGCTGACCTTATAGGCAACTCATGTTCAGCCAGAGGGAGGACTTCCTGATCCTTACTATTTGGTCCACCTCTTCCCCACTCTTCTCCATTCTCAGTATCCTGGCTTAGCAAGTGGTCTGGGGGCATGAAAAGAGGGCTAGGTTAGGTACCCCAAGGCTGAGATGGAGATGAGCTCCAGGCATGTGGTGAGTCATGTCTCTTCTTGGACTCCTATCTTCTTGGGTTCCACTAATCTCCTCCTCCACAGCCTGGAGACTTGTCAAGGTCTTGGAGGCTGTTGACACATCATGAAGACGCATAAGTTGACCGTGGGGGCATAGCATCCTATAGATTCCCGTGGGTGTGAAGTGAGGCAACGCTGGCCACTGGTCCTCTCCCTTTCAGTCCTCCTTTCCCTAGCCTGCAGCTGGTTGAGCCTCAGCGTGGGTCATATTGGCGCATGCATAGGGGACTGCCATTGGGTTGGTGGCCACCCTACCCCATTAACATTCCAGGCATGGAGAGTACCGCGGGCCTTGTAACTGCTGGAGGAACGGCAGCCTGTCCCCAGTCTCTGTGTGGTCCGGTCCTTTCAGAGCTCCACCAGGAAGACTGAGAGAGACCTCCAGGCCCATGCTGACCCCTTGACTCCCACACCTCCATGTAGATCCATGACTTTGCCCAGCTGAGCGAGAACATATACCACGTGTACCACAACACCGAGGACCTGCGAGGGGAGCCCCATACTGTGACCATCCGGGGCGAAGATGACGTGCACGTGACCGAGGAGGTGTATAAACGCCCCCTCTTTCTGCAGCCCACTTACAGGTACTGTGGGCCAGTCCAAATGGCTCTGGGCCTTCAGGAACCCCAGGTGCTGGGAGAAATGGGTTCTGGGGCCTGTCCAGGGGAGTGTGGCCTGCCTGATGGGCTGTATCCCTTCACCTGGCAGGTACCACCGCCTGCCCCTACCAGAGCAAGGAGCCCCCCTGGAAGCCCAGTTTGATGCCTTTGTCAGTGTTCTCCGGGTAAGTGGGGTCAGGAAAGGATTTTGGGGGCACTGGAGGTGTGGGCACCTGCCTGGAGAGTGTCTAGGTCTTGTGTCCACAGAGATGCTCAAGGTGGGCATGGCCCCTGATGTTGCTCAGAGAAAGGCCTCGTTTAGTGTTGTGCATGGGTCTGGTGTGTCAGGTGTGTGTGCATGTGTGTGGGTGTGGTTGGGTAGGCGTGTGTCTCTCCATTTTATAATGACAGAGATAAGCTCTGACCATCTGGAGGGCAGGATTCTGGCTGTGACTTGGCTGCTAAGTGACTGTATGCACTGGACAGGTGTTCTGACCTCTATACTTCTAGTTCCTCATTTCTTTACTGGAGTCAGACATTCTGACTCTATAGTCTCTTTAGCGCTAATACTGCCTGTGAGATTTCTGTTCCAGCCTCTTCATTATTTAATTTGCATTTTTAATTTTCATCACATGAGGTGTTAATAAGGCCTTGTCCTCTCTGAGTGGTTCTCACTTAGGTCTCACTCCCATTGACTTCCTACCCACACCCACCCTGATTGGGGTAGGAGGCAGAGCCTATACTCCTTTGTTGGGGGCTGGAGGAGCGGACCTGTGGTGGGGTTTGGCAGAAGAGGCTGAGCCACCTGCCTGTACACCTCACTTTCTGCAGTCTGTGGGGTGGGGATGGGTGATGCTGACCCAGTCATGCTGATGCTCATTTTTGTGGTCTTGCCCCAGGAAACCCCCAGCTTGTTGCTGCTCCGAGACGCCCATGGGCCTCCCCCTGCTCTCCTCTTCAGCTGCCAGACGGGTGTGGGCAGGACCAACCTAGGCATGGTTCTGGGCACCCTCATCCTGTTTCACCACAGTGGGACTGCCTCGAGGCCGGAGTGAGTGACCTGGGACCCAGTGTCCCAGGGGGTTGTAGGGACAAGAAGAGAAGGGGACAGGGCCGTTCTGAATAATGGGATATATTGGGAACCCTGAGCCCAAACTGGAGATTCGGCATCTGGGGTTCATTTCCTGGTTTTGAAACAGTGTATAAGGCAGACTTTCTGACTTTAACTGAACACATATAGGGCTGCTTCTCTCTCAGAAGCAGGCTACAAACTGTTCATTAGCATTTACGCTGTACCTTTACCATTGATATGCAAACATCAGCTACCAGCTTCTCTCTGCTTTCTTTCCCTCCTTCAGACCTAAAAAGAAAAACTTTAAAGCACACTTTAAACTCTCCACTTGTGGGTTCTTACCACCATCCCCAGCCTTCTCAACCAAAATACCAAACCAATGCAAGACTATCAGTGCAGACTAATTTATTTCTAACAAAGTGATTTCTAATTATCCTAATAACTACAAAAGAAACATGTAAGACTCAGAATGCTTTAATATTGTCCAAAACCTCTCTCAGCATTGTCCAAAGTCCTTTCCCAGATTGCCCAGAAATCCTCAGTCTCTCAGTCCTGATCATCTCACCAAAATCAACCAGTCAGAGTTCCTCTCCATGGGTTTGAAGGTATCTTTCTTTGGGGCGCTCCTTTGGCGTGCTCCTCCTTGTCTTTTACGCTGCCTTCTCCTTGTCGTCTTCAGGTAGCAGGAACTTCATGGTACCGGACCCAGCCAAGTTCACTTTCTTTTCAGGCCTGTCTTTCACAGCCTCTCGCAGACCCAAGTTAAACTCAGCAAAACAAACTGCAACACAGAGTTCAAATCTGCAAACTCCTTAACTGCATTCAGCACATATGCTGCCAGCCTGAGCCAGACAAAGGCTATAGGCCCCCAGGCCTGGCCATATCCACATGGCTCACATCTTTACAAGATGGCCGATTCCCATCTCTCCTCCATTGAACCTCTCTCTCTATCCAATCTTCATATTGCCTCTGAATCAGAATTCAAATTCCAGTCCCTTCTCTTTGTTTGCACACCCTTTATATATCCTGATTTCCCACCTTCCAGGAAACCTGTTTCACCTTGACCATTTCACTTCTTTCTCCCCCTGCCTCTCCTTGAAGGGAAATTCCAACTAAGGGCATTCTCACATTTTAGCATCTGTCCTTGAAATCTGCAATCTTAAAACAGGAGACAATGGGGGGGGGGTAGCACACCCTATCAGTTTGTCACAGACTAGTTTGACCTGGAGAAAGTGACTTGTCCTTTCTGGGCCTCAGTCTCCCCACTGAGGAAAATTCCCCTTGTCTCTCCTAACCTGATTTGGAAGGAAGACTTGGAACCTGTAGTCAGGTGCCTCTCAGTGGTCATGTGAATGGGGGAGGGGTGCAGTGGGGCCATCCCATAGGTTTTTGGGAGAGCCGATCATGCTGCCACCCCCGGTCTTGCAGGGCTGTCTCCCCGCAGACCAAGCCACTGCCTATGGAACAACTCCTGGTGATCCAGAAGTTTCTTCACATCGTGCCCCAAGGGAGGAAGATGATGGAGGAGGTGAGCCAGCGAATGGGGCAGGGCCAATTGGGGGGCTATCACTCCTCCACGATGGGGTCACTTCCTCCCTTTATCCCCTCCCCCTTCTTGGCCAATTATTCTTTCCTTCCCTCTCACCTCTTTCCTTTCCTGCTACCTTCTCCTGGCCCTGTCCTCTCCCTGCGGCCATCCCTGCGGCCCTGCTTGGTCCCTGACACCAGGTGGACAGAGCCATCACCGCCTGTGCAGAGTTGCAGGACCTGAAGGAAGTGGTCTTGGAAAACCAGAGGAGGCTGGACAGCGTGGGGCCAGAGAGCCCGACTCAGGTGAGGCGAATGCTGGCCAAACCTGAGCCTCGTTTTGCTAGGCAGGTGGCTGGTTTCTCTCAGGCTGATTTTTCCTGGTTGTTTCTCCTCCCAGAAGAGCAATTTTCGGAGGAAGGGGACATAGGCAAGTTGGACTTGCAGGAAGGAGAGACAAAGAAGGAGGGGAGTTTACTTTCCCTGGCCAGATCCCCTGCTGCAGAATAAACAGGATGGAGGAAGGGGTTGTTGGCCGGTGTTGGGGCTTCTGGATCTAATACTTCCCAGGCTGCTTTGAGCTCCCTGGCAAATAAAATACTTGGTGTTGCTTCGGAAGGCTGGGGTAAGGTCCAGCCTGCTGCTTCTGGCAGAGTGATGGACTGGCTGTCTTAGTAGGACTGTCCAGCGTTCCGGGGTGAAACTTGACAGTGTTTGCACACAGTGCATGGAAAGAAAGTCTGCAGAACTTTTTTTTTTTCTGCTTTAACACATAAAAGCATCTTTTAAAAGCAATAGGATTTAATATAAATTGAGAATTTAGAAGAAGGATTAAATTTCAGCACAGCTGCTGTGAGCATTCAGGACTGGTTTCCTTCATGTGTTGTTTTTGGAGTTCTTATGGAGGATGTCCCAACATATGTTTGCATTCTGCATCCATTTAACCTCATCTTCCCTGTGTCACCCCTAGTTGTTGTCTTTGAGATTCTGGTTGGTTGAAGTGCAGTGTGTGGTTCAGACGTCACTGGCCTGACCCGACTGTCTGGCTTCCACTCCTGGTCTGCCACCTGTGAGTGTGTGGGCACCAGCACCAATCAACTTTAACCACCCCATGCCTCAGTTTCCCCACTTGTAAATGGAGCCATTAATAACTCCCCTATTGGGTTGTGAGAATTAGGTGAGATCAGTTACTTAAAGCACTCGGAAGGGAGCCTGACACACAGCAGGTGTTCCTGGCATGTCACCTGCCAGGATTTACTGAACAGACCTCTCTTGTCAGACAGTTGAGTTGCTTCCAGTTCCTCAACAGTATAAATACTTTTGTGTCAAGCGTCTTCCTGAAAAATGAGGCTTTTGTGTATTGGGGATTTTTCCCTTTAGCCTAGATTAGGCGTTGGTAAACTACAGACCAAATCCAGCCTGCCACATGGTTTTGTAAATAAATTTCGCTGGAACACAGTCCTGCCCATTCATTTACATGCTGTCTGCTTCTCCTTGATGTTGCACAGCAGACCGAGCGATTGCAGTAGAGACCACGGCACCTGCAAACCTGGTCTATTACTGTCTGACCTCTTATAGGCAAAATTTCCCAACCTCTGACCTAGATCCCAAAGATGGGTTTAGTTTGATCAGTGAGCATCTAAATTTCATGTGCTGTCTGGAGGCTGGCATGACCCAGCCGGAGAACCCTGTGCCTGAAGTTTGAGCAAGGGCCCCTGAGAGTCTCTCGAAAGTCCCCCATTCAGAGGCTGCTGGGCTGGGGTTGGGACACTTGTTTGAATACCAAGCTCCGCCTGTTGTCAGCTGTGCGGCTTTAAGTGTTGTGTCATTTCTCTGAGCCTGTTTCTCCTTGGAGATACCTGTGCTCCCTGAAGTAAGGTTCTTTCCTGGTGGGAGGTTGAAGTTCTTAAGTGAGGGCTCTGGCTCTGTGAAGGGACTTTATACACTTGTTGCTTCTACATGGTGGGTGCTCAGCCTGCATGGTGGTGACCTAGGGGCCAAACAGGGGAGAGGTGCTCTACCTGTTTCTGGGTCCAGAATCTGTGGGGGAGGCAGTCACTGTATTTGGAACTCTAGTGCCTATACAGCTACCGGCAACTTCTCTGCGCCCTGGATTGACCACAGCAAGTTGGGTAGGGTTAGACACTTGGGGAATTTCTAGTCTGAAGGGAGTGTTGTGTTGTCTCTGGGAACTTCTGGAACTCAACTTGTGCCCTCTTGGGGATGGAGATGGGGGCAGCTACTAAGCTGCTCCAATCTTAACCCCTCCTTCTCCTTCCTGTTCCCCTCTCCTTAGGGAAGTGGCAGCCAGAATGGTGTCCAGCAGAGGGCACTGCAGAGCCTAGAGCGATATTTCTACCTTATTCTGTTTAACTATTATCTCCACGAGCAGGTGAGGCTGGGGATGAACAGAGCCTTGACCCCTTTTCCCCTCCCTACCCTCCAACCCGCCCTACCATGGTGACTGGAATCCCTGTGAACCTGGGGAAGAGAGTGGAGATGTGTGATGGCTCCAGAGATAGGCTGTGTGGGAAAGGAAAGGAGAGGGAGATCCCTAGCAGGTAAAGGGAGGCCCTACCTTGGTCTCTTCTGAGTCCCTTCTCTGTACCCAGCCAGGTCATTAGCCCCTGGTAGGATCTCGCTTTGGATGTCCTGGTCTGGTTTTCCCTACCCCTCTTTCCTGCTCTGGGCGACGATGGGTGTCTCCCCTGCCTTGGGGGCTAGGGGAGATTGGGAGGGCCCTGTATCCTGAACTCCTGTCTTTCTCTGCCTTGGGCTGTAGTTCCCGCTGGCCTTTGCCCTCAGTTTCAGCCGCTGGCTGTGTGCCCACCCTGAGCTGTACCGTCTACCTGTGACGCTGACCTCCATTGGGCCAGTGGCCCCCAGGGACCTCATTGCCAAGGGCTCCCTGGTGAGTGTGGCCGACTGTCTGGGAAGATGGGAACGGGGGTGGCCTGGTCTTTGAGCCTCAGCCTTCTAATCTGGAGAGGGGGGTCATCACTCTTCTTGCCAGGACGATGGTATAGCTCCTAGTGTGCAAAAGGGCTTTGCCAACTGTAAAGTGTCCCTCCTCTGCCCCTCTGGGTCAGGCCTCTGGACCCCAGTCAGTGGGTGTGGTCCCAGGCTTGCTGCTCTCCCTGCAGAAGGTGGATGATCTCGTCTCCCCAGACGCGCTTGGCACCCTAAGAGAGATGGACGTGGCCAACTTTCGGCGAGTGCCCCGCATGCCTATCTATGGCACGGCCCAACCCAGTGCCAAGGTAACCATCCTAGGGGCTTGGGGTTGGGGCTGGAGGGTGGAATCCTTTCTTTCACTGACCATCTTCCTGTTCCCCTAGGCCCTGGGGAGTATCCTAGCCTACCTGACCAACGCCAAGAGGAAGCTGCGGCACATTGTGTGGGTGAACCTGAGAGAGGAGGTCGTGCTGGAGTGTGATGGACACACCCGCAGCCTGCAGCGACCTGGGCCCCCGCTGAGCCCTGACCAGCTGGAGGTGAGCCTTCCTGCCCTTGCACACCCCTTCCTTGGAGACCTTCTGGGGAACTGGTCTGTGAGGGTCTTCAGAAGATTGCTTGCTCCTGCTGTACAGGTGGAGAGACCGAGCTCTGAGAGAAGTGGCCTCAGGGAGTGACTGATCCAGGGTGTGCCACCTCCTTGGCTCCAGTCTGGTTATGATCCATCAGGCGCAGGAAGGGGCACAGGTGGACCTAGAAGCCAGGGTTGGCCCTGGCCAGAGAGGATCCCGTCCCTCAGAGCAGCCTGCAGCCTGCCTCAGCGGCCTGTGTCCTCTGTCCCACCCTCTCCTAGAACCTGGAGACGCAGCTGAAGACCCACCTGAGCACGCCTCTCCCAGGAATGGAGGCTGCACGCACCCACAATTTCCAGACATGCCTCACCATGCAGGAGGTCTTCAGCCAGCACCGCGGGGCCTGCCCTGGCCTCACCTACCACCGCATCCCCCTGCCAGACTTCTGTGCCCCCTGTGAGGAGGTAAGGGGGCCATGTCCCCAAGGTGGCCCTCTGGGGAGGAAGAGGAAGCCTTTCCCCTGCCCTGCCCTGCGTTTTCTCCACAAGGCTTCCAGTTTGATCAAGTGGTCTATTCACATCATATGTCCAAGCCTCTTGTTTGCCTGTATACACAGGTGTTTATTGTGTGTTGCCAGTGTGTGCCGTGGGTGTGTGTTATGGGGTGTGTGTATCATTGTTGGGAGATGTGTTTGGAGTGTGTCATGTCATTGTGAAGTATACATATGCGTGGTATGCATATTTTTGTGGAGTCTGTGATGTCCATTTTGTCTTTCCTGGGGAGAACGTGTGTAGATAATGTCTTTTGCAGAGTTGTGTGTGGTCTGCATCTGGGGTTTGTGGGAGAGGGCATGTGGAATGCTTGTGTGTGCCTGAGAGGATTTGTGTATTCATGTGGTACTTGCAGGCTTATGTCTTCTTAGGTGTCTATAGTTGATTCTTTAGGTTGTGGGTACTGTATTGGCTTGGCAGGTACTGTATGTGGGTTGCTGTGTGCCTGTGTCATACGTGGTTGTTTGGGTGACATGTCTGTGTGTCTGTCGGGCATGTGAAAGGCCCAGATTGTGCTGCATGTGGGAGGTGGAGACTAGACTTGAGTTTGGCCTCTCTTTGCCAGGTGGGTCTCCTTGCCCATGACTGGCTGCCCCTGGTGGCCAAGCTCTGCGGTGGTGGGCTGAGGTCAGGACCTGTGCTCAGCCTGGGGCCTGGTTGTTTCCAGTTTAGCTGGGTCCTGGTCTGGGAGTCCATGTGCAGCTAGGGAGTGGGCGCCTAGGGGGTGTAGCACGTGGGAGTGAGTGCCCGTGTGTATGTCCTCCCTGGTGGACAGTGGGCAATGTGAGCCCTGCTGTGGTTGTGTATGTGTGTGTGTGTGTGTGTATGTTGGCTCACATGACCAGTTCTGATCTCTGGATCGGGGGTTTCAAATGCACATGGGAGTGCAGCGTTCACACACACTTGCACTTGGGTGTGCTGCAGGGAGTGGAGTGAGTGCACAAGGCTGTGAGCCCAATAGTGATGGTGACGGAAGTGGGGGAGCACTCCCAAGACAGCTGCTGGGGCTGCCCTTTGGAGGGACAGCCACCCCAGGGGTCTGTGCAGCAAGAGCAGCTGCTTACTCGCCCCTTGATCTCCTTACTCAGGATTTTGACCGACTGCTGGAGGCCCTGCGGGCTGCCCTCAACAAGAACTCAGACACCGGCTTTGTGTTCAGCTGCCTCAGCGGCCAGGGCCGGACCACCACCGCCATGGTGGTGGCTGTGCTCACCTTCTGGCATGTCCAAGTACGTGTGACCTCTTGTGTGATGACAGCGGTCATGCAGGCAGTGTGGACACTCGGTCCCTGGGGATGTTGGCTTTGGGGAAGGTGTGGGGGGCAGAGGTGGTGGGTCTAGGTACCCCCTTCCATCAGTCCTGGATAGGGCAGGTGGGACTGGCAGACCCCTGACTTGTGGTTCCTGATGTGGGGAGGAGTGTTCCCCATCCCAACAGTTGTTCTCCCCCAGGGTTTTCCCGAGGTGGGCGAGGAGGAGCTGGTGAGTGTGCCTGATGCCAAGTTCACCAAAGGCGAATTTGAGGTGAGCACTCCCCCCGGAAATGCCTGGTGGATGAGAAAGGGTGAATCTTGTTGGCAGGTCTGGGCAAATCTTCAAATCTCTCCACAGTGCTGTCTCCTTCCGCCTTATCATCCCAGGGCTTCCATATCCCTGTTTCACAGATGAGCAAACCAAGGCGCAGGGCAACTTAGCTCAGGGGCCCTGACAGATGGTCACTGGAGATGGGGGTTGGACGCCCACCTCACCGATCCTGTTGCTGGGTTGTTACGTGCCCTGGGGAGGCCCCCATCAGGGTTGGGCTACTTTGGCAGTGACCTCTTAGGAACTGAGATCCTAGGTGCCAGATGGGCTAACATTTCAGATTTTGGCATGAATGCACCTACCATATGTCATCTTCCCAGACAAGTAGGTGGCAGTGTCTCCATCTTATGGGTGGGGAGTACAGAGCTCAGAGCTGTCATGTAGCTGCTAGTCATTGGCATAGTCTTTGGCTCCTGTCTACCCAGCCAATCTGACCATGTACAGCTCATCTGCCCTCACTGATGGGCAAGGAGACCCACCTGATGTCCTGCCCACCCTCCACCCTGGACCTCCATGCAGTTCCTCAAGCTCACTAAGCCTCTGAGCCTTTACATATGCTGTTCCCTTGCCTTGACCTCTTCTCTCATTCTAGGTGATTCACTAATTCTTTTTTTTTTTTTTTTTTTTTTGGTTATACAGTTCTGTGGCACTAAGTCCATTCACTTTGTTGTTGCAGCTATCTCCACTGTCATGTCTAGAACTTTTTTATCGACTGTACTATCAACCACTAACTCTCCATTCTTCCCTCCCTGTAACCCCCAGTAACTGCTATTCTACTTTTTTTCTCTATGAATTTGCATCTGTAGATACCTCAAGTGGAATTAAACCATATTTGTCCTTCTGTGATTGACTTATTTCACATAACAGCACTGTGTCCTCAAAATTCATCCATATTGTAGCATGTGTCAGCATGAAGTAATACTTCATTCTGTGTGTCCACTCCATTTCAGTCATCATTCACCATTGATGGACATATGGGGTGTCTCTACCTCTTGGCAATTGTGAATAATGTTGCTGTGAATATGGGGGTACAAATGCCTATTTCAGACTTGACTTTTAATTCCAGAGATGGAATTGCTGGATCAATTGTTAATCCTGTTTAGCTTTTGAGATGCTGCCATACTATTTTCCCACAGTAGTTGCACCATTTTACATTGCTTCTAGCAAAGCACAGGATTTCCAGTATCTTCCCCTTCTTGCTAAATCCTGTCTCTTGTTTTGTGGCCATCCTTGTGGGTGTGAAGTGGTATCTCATTGTGGATTTCCCTAATGACTGGTGATACTGAGCTTACTGGCCATTCTTTTTTTCTTTTTGGAGACTAGGTCTCGCATTGTTGCCTGGGTAATTGCAGGCTCTTATTGCGGGGGTTACCACAGACTCAAGCAATCCCCAGCCTCAGCCTCCCAGGTAGCTAGGATTATAGACGTGTCACTATACGCAGCTGTTTTTTGAGACTAGGTCTTGCTATGTTGCCCTGGGTGGTTCTCAAACCCTCAGGCGGGTCTTGAACCCCCAGGTGGGTCTCGAGCCCCTGGGCAGGTCTTGAACCCATGGGCTCTCGCGATTCTTAGCCTCTGCCTCACTCTGTAGGCTGCAATTAAAGGCACGCGCCACCATGCCTGGCCCTTATTGGCCATTCTTTATCTCCTTTGGAGACATGCCTGTTTAAATTCTTTGCCCATTTTTGGTGTAGGCTTTTTTGGTCATTGTTGAGTTATAGACATTCATTGTAGTTCTGGAGTTAAATCCATTAGATAATGTGGTTTGCAAATATTTTTTCCATGCTATGGGTTGGGTTTTTACTCTGTCAATAGTGTCCCTTCATGCAAAAATTAATTTTTTTCAATTTAAATTTTATTTGTTTTATTGAGGTGACATTGGTTTACAACACTATATGTGATTTAGGGGAATAAGTACACACCTCCTGAGATGTATGTTACAAACTGCCTCTACCACCAGGTACCCATATTCCTTTATCCTAGGCTACCAGGCTCCTCTCCCCTTGTCTCCACCTGCATCCTCCCTTCCCCTCTAATAGCCTCAATTCTACAGTCATATTTCTCAGTTTATTTTGGTTAATTTTGTCAGTTCTTTTGTTTTTTAAAAAGTTTTTTAAAAAAGTTTTCAGTTTTGGTGAAATTCACTTTGTTTCTTTTATTCCCTGTGCTTTTTTTTGGGGGGGGGGTGTATCATATTCATGAATGCATAGCAAATGCAGTGTCATTCCCTCTATGTTTTCTTCTAAGAGATTTATAACTTCAACTTTTTAGTTTAGATCACTTAATTCATTCTGAGTTAATATTTGGCATAGTATTTGCTGCTAATATTTGGATACAGTGTTAATACTTTGGTATGGTGTAAGTTTGTAAGTTTATTATTTTTTTTTTTTTTTGCACCAGGTTAATGCTTTCCCAGGACCATTTGTTGAAAAAACTGCACTTTTCCCATTGAATGATCTTTTTTTTGAGACTAGTTCTCGCTATTTTTGCCTGTGGAACTGCAGGCTCACATTGCCCGGGGTACCACAGACTCAAGCAATATCCAGCCTCAGCTTCCCAGGTAGCTGGGATTACAGGCGCACACCACCACGCCCAGCTATTTTTTTGGGACTAGGTCTCCCTAAGTTCCCCTGGCGGGACTCGAACCATGATCCCTGGCCCTGGCTGCGGCTTCCTAGGCTACCGCTTATAGGCATGCACCACCATGCCCGGCCCCCATTGAATGATCTTGATATCTATATCGAGAATCGTGACCACATGCAAAAGGGTTTATTTCCAGGTTGAGTTCTTAGTCTTTATGGCAGTCCTCAGTGTGATAGAACTCTATGTCTTTCCAGCTGCATGCTAGTTCATCCTTCATAGCTACTTAGAGCTAAGTACTTTTATTATTCCCACTTGACAATGAAAAAACTTAGGCATAGGGAACCAAGTTCATCACCCTGGAGCTACATTGAGGTCATAGGGTCGGAGTGAAAGGCAGACAGTAACCTCACAGACTGTGTTCGAGTTACACTATGAGAACTGGAGACATCGACATCCCTGTACCCATCTGCACCCAAACCAAGACATTCTCATGTCTAGAGTAGCTTCCTTTGCAATTAGTTCAGGCTTTTTTTTTTTTTAAGAATAACAAAAAATATTTTACTAAAACATAAGGTTTACAGAAGTTTCCAGACAAGTCATACGAAATGGTCACAAGCTTTTTCTTGAAGGGAGGATTCTACACTTGACAGCAAAGTCACAATGTTATTAGTGAGGGCTGTGATGTTTGTTTAATGTTCCCATTTTGATTCAAACAATCAAGCTTGTCCATCTACAGTGTCTAAATAAAGTTAGGCTTGGCTAGAGAAGATATTCTAAAGAACTGGTTAGCTGCTTTGAACCAGTGCAATTAGATCACCTTAAATAGGGGGAAAGGAGCCCATAGAATTAAAATAAAACTACCCCCCTCAAAAAATAATAAAATAAAATGAAGTAAAACACCTATACCCCTGAAGCTAACCTTGACAACTACCTTCACTCACAGTGCTTTATACTTAAACCATGATGGGGGAAATGAGTAAAAGCAGAGTGGGGCCACTGTTTTTAAACCTTTCACAACAATCCAGATGATACTTCTAACCTCTACTCATGCTTTACGACAGTGAATCAGGACAAGACATAGATTGCTAATGTGCATTTAATCACCAAAGGACTGAAGATGTCTAGGCTTTTATTCTGTAATGTTTCTAAGACTGTGTCCATTAAATGCAAAGAAAAAAGGAAGAAGTCTTGGCAGAACAGGAGAAGTGATGCACACTTGATGATCAGATTGATTTAAATATTATTCATGACATATAGCTTAGTCTACGCTCTAGCTGTTTCTATGGCTTGGGCTTCGTTGGTCTTCCATTGCTCTGCTACATCATTTGCTAACGGATCATCTGGGTTGGGAGCACCTAACAAAGCCTGGATGGATAGCAGGACTGTGCGGATCTGCAGTGCTGGAGACCACTTATCTTTCAAAATATCTAAACATATTCTTCCCAACTTGTCTACATTAGGATGATAAATTTTGGTCATGAAATGTACTTTAGGGGCTGCCATCGGGTATTCTTCTGGAAGGAATAGTTCAGTTTAAAAGTCCCCCCCTCAAAGGGAGAATCCTGGGGCCAGCAATGACCACATGAATATAATGGGCATTGCTTTCATCAGGTTCTGCTTTAATGCCGGGAATCAGTTCTGCCAGCAAATGCTGGGTTTCCTTGATGATCCTGCGGGGCAGCCCGGCCACCTTGTCAGATCCCTAGTGCGACCTGTGCTCTGGTCACCGGCTCCACTCGCTTCACGCACAAGTGGAAGTCCTAGTTCGGGCTTTTTGAACTCACAACTCAATAGGGAATTATTTCATGAATGTGAAAAGGATGAAATTGACATCAGTTTTGAATGCCCAGGGTGTTGTTGGGGAGCCCAGGATTGCTTCATGGAGGTGGTGACATTTGAGTGCTGGCAAGGCAGGGGAACATGCAAGGGGTATCAAGTGTACAATCTGGAAAGAGCAGAGCTATTAGGCTCTTGTTAAGGCTGTGATGGGCAGAACAGAAGACAGTGGGGCCAAGTTGGGAGTGGGACTGTGAGAATCCTGGAGGGCCACAAAATCTGTATAACTTTGACCTTGAGGCCAGTATGGAGCCCTAGGCGCTCCATGTTATTCTGGGAGTCAGCGGTGTGGAGGAGGGAGTGAGAGGAGCGCCTGGTACCAGCATGAGGAGGGGGCTATAAAAGTAAGAACAGCTCCGTCTTCATTGGTATATCTTGGGGGTCACTGGATGTAGGATGCAGGGGGTATCTAGAATGACCTGTGCAACTATCAGTATGTGGTAAGCTTTGCTGGGACCACACACACTTCTGCCTCCCTTGATTTTCTCTCTGTTCACTCTTCCTCTGGCCCAGGTGGTGATGAAGCTGGTGCAGCTGCTCCCTGATGGGCACCGTGTAAAGAAGGAGGTAGATGCAGCGTTGGACACTGTGAGCGAGACCATGACACCCATGCACTATCACCTTCGGGAAATCATTATCTGCACCTACCGCCAGGTGAGCACCCCAGGAGCCCTCCCCTTGGCATAGCCCAGGCTGCGGCTGACATGGGGGTAAGTATGGTGGGGGGATCCCCAGGTGCTAACATGAGCTCCCAATCACTTTTCCATCTCTGGAAGTGGGACTGATCCCTGAGAGGGTCACATGTCAGCCCCACCTCACCCCTGCTTGACTCTGCAGTACTCTCTGGGCCGTGTTCCGAGCATTTAAGAGAGGCTGCAGCCCTGGGACCATGTAGGACGTGGCCAGTCTGAATGAACACCCCATCTTGGAACCTGTGGTGTTAGGTGTAAACCCTTTAGTTTTGGGGTCCTGGGGGGCTCTGGGACTCCTGGGTAGGGTGCAAGTTGGTGGGTGGGGCCAATCAGTCCAGAAGGGTCCTGGAATGTGCCTAGAAGCATGTGGTGTTTTAACCACTGATGCTACCAGACTGTCAACTCAGGACCTGTGTACATCCGCTCTGCCCCAAGTCCTTCTCTGTTACCAGTTGCTTTTGAGTAGCTCGTTAAATTATAAAAATCTGAAGGTTCCCATAAAAGTCTTGGTTTCATATAAACATTCAATTTTCAACCTACCTAGAAAAATGTACACTTCTGCTAACCATGACTCTAGCATTCTGTCACATGTGACCTCCCCACTCTCCTGGCCACTCTGGTCCCTGGACTTGTGGTCTCTGTGTAGATCAACTCAGTTGCCTAATTCTGGTCATCTCTGACCCAGAGAATTTGACTGGCTGCTGGGGCAGAGGAAGGTGCTGGAGTGGGAGGGGGCAGCTGTTGGGGAAGCGAAGCAGTTTAAGAAGACTGTGCCGAGAAGAGAGTATGTGAACACCCCCTTGGGTGCCAACCTTGGGTTCTCTGACGCTGGCCAGCAATTCCCACTGACAAGTTTTTCCAGGAAGGGGCTGCCCAAACCAGCCCATGATCCTCCTGCAGCCCGGCACAAGTGGATGAAATGACTGGTTAGTTAGACCAGTTAGACCTTTGTTCCAGGTATTGGCTAGACCTTGATTGGAGCGAAGTATGGATGATTGGCTGGAGGCAGGGCATCTGGAGTCAGGTCAGAGGCCATTTTTTTTTTTTTTTTTTTGAGACCAGGTTTCGCTATTTTTGCCCGTGGAACTGCAGGCTCACATTGCCCAGGGTACCACGGACTTAAGCTACCCCCAGCCTCAGCTTCCCAGGTAGCTGGGATTACAGGTGCACACCACCACGCCCAGCTATTTTTTGGGACTAGGTCTCGCTGTGTTGCCCCGTGCGGGACTCGAACCGTGATCTCTAGCCCCAGCCGCTTCATAGGCTGAAGCTTACAGGCACTAGCCACCATGCCCGGCTCAGAGGCCATTTGGATGGGAATTTGTAGGGATTAAGAGGGTGCCAAATGTGAAGTATGGGAAGTGTTTAAGAAGTTTCAGAAAATAAACTTTCCTGAACTTTCCCCGGTGTGAATTACAATTGGGTCCTATGATCAGTGGTCTTGTATGCTGCCACTAGGTGGCAGCAATTAACTACGAACTGGAGCACCTGCTTTCCTAGGGTTTTGAGAGGGCAGACCACTGAAGCTGGGTATATTGTGTGTAGCTAGAAACCCAGGGAGTTGAAAGTGTTTCCTAACCCTGCTTCAAAGCACCATAGGCTCCCCACCTCCCAATGGCTGTATTCTGTCAGCATCCCCTTCCCTACATTGCCTTTTTTCCAGAACTGCTAACTCGTCACTTCATTCTGGACATTCCATTAAGTTTTCTTTACCTTTTGCATGATGTTTTGTAGTTTTCAGAGTGTAAGTTCTGCACTTCTCTTTGTTTTATTCATTGCTAAGTATTTTATTATTTTTCTGCTACTGTAAATTAAGTTGATTTCTTAATTTCTTCATTTAGTTTATTGCTACTATAAAAAATCCAGTTGATGTTCTATATTGGTTTTTCACATTAGCCTTCTTTTTGCAGCCTTGTTAAATAAACTCATTATTTCCAATACATTTTAAAGTGAATTTCTTAGAATTTTCTACATATAAGTTCAGATTATCTGCAAATAGAATTTTGCCTCTTTCTTTTCAGTCTGGGTACCTTTTATTTAAATTTCTTATCTAATTGCCCTGGCAAGATCTTCCTGCTGAAAAAAAGTAGCAAAAGCAGACAAACTTGTTTTATTCCTAATCTTTGGGGAAAAGCCGTCTTTCCCCACTAAGTATGAAGTTAGCTATGACTTTTTCATAATATTTGTTAAATTGAAGAAGATTCCTTCCATCCCTAGTTTGAGTTTTTTTTTTCCTTGAAAATATATTGAATATTGTTGGTAATTTTTCTTTGTCCACTGAGATGATTATATATATATTTCTCTTTATTCTATTGGAGTAATATATTATGTTAATCAATTTCTGGATTTAAACCAATCTTATATTCCTGGGAAAAATCTTACTTGGACAGGATGTGTAATCTTTAATAATTACTGCGTTTGGTTAGTTGAAGATTTTTATGTCAGAGTCATAGCAGCTGTTGATCTGTAGTTGATGGTATATAGTTTTATGATCTCTAGTTCTTATGAGATAGTTATTTGGTTTTGGTATTAGTGTAATGCCAAAACAGAAGAGAGATGGAGAGACGGAAACCTAACGAGGGAGAAGGGGTATCACACATGTGTTTGTCAGTTTGGGCTGTCATAACCAAACACCACAGATGGTGTGTCTTAAGTAGCAGAATTTTTATTTTCTCACAGTTCTGGTTGGAAAGTCCAAGGTCAAGGTCAATTTGGTTTCAAAACCAAATTCATGTTTTCTCATGATTTTCTTCGTGCGTTTGTAAATATGTGTGGGTAGGTGTGGTGGGTTGGGGAATGGGTTAACTCTGGCATCTCTTCTTGCAAAGACAAATTTTAGAGATCATTTAATCATGAACTACTCTAAGTTCTATTAGAGAGCAAAGTAAAAACCGGAGGGCATCTCAATCATAGAGATTTCACAGAATTGTTTAAAAAAGCAAGTTTTTTGTTGCGTTGCCAATGTGTAATTTAAAAGTATAATTTCAAGAAAGAAACAAAATTTAACAATCTATCAACCATCAAGTATGGTTGACATTTCATCTGAAAAAAGAATATTTTAGTGCAAGAGAAATGAATGGATGTTATCTTGGAATAGAGAACAGCCCTGGAAAAGATTTGTTTCTTTTTTTTTGAGACTACGTCTCGCTATTTTTGCCCATGGAACCGCAGGCTCTCAGACTCAAGCAGTTCCCAGCCGCTGCTTCCCAGGTAGCTGGGATGACAGGCGCGTGCCACCACGCCCAGCTATTTTTTTGGAACTAGGTCTCGCTACGGGCCCCAGGCGGGACTCGAACCGCGATCCCTAGCCCCGGCCGCTTCATAGGCTGAAGCTTACAGGCACGAGCCACCATGCCCGGCAAGATTTGTTTCTTTACTGACACTGCCTATAAGCCTGGATTTGGTATTGCAACTTGTGGCAACCAGGCAGGTCACTCTGCACTTGACCAGGCCTGACCAGAGCATGTGTTCTGATGGATGTCAGGATAGTCTAAGCTGTCCCAGCTGTGTCCAGAGTGCAAGGGCCTGGCCAGCTTGGGGTGTGTGTGCACTGGAATGGACTTTACTGTGGCCCGAGCATCAATCCCTACAGTGATGGAAGGAAGCAGATTGTTTCGGGTGATGGGCGGAAGGAATGTGAATGTGGGAATTAGAGGGATCTGGGTTTTGACAGGGCTAGCTTCATACTCTCTGGTTACCTGTGTCTTCTACCCGCTGGGCTGGACAGGCACTGCTTCCTGGTGGGGCTGTGAGTGTGCATGGGAAGGATATGGGGTTGGGCAGCACAGAGCTTGGTTGACATGAAGTGAGTGCTCAGTTAGTGGGAGGACTTGGAGGACCCTCAGATTTTAGCATAAAAGGACATAGGAGAGGCTCTAACTCTTCCATTTTCAGGTAATTGGTGTCTATGTGGGGGGGATGTGTGTAGCCCAGAGTCCCAGTGAACTGCTGGAATCAGGAATTAGAGGCAAAGATCCCAACTCCCTGCTCCAAGCCTCTCCTTTGATGTTGCCCTTGACTGGTTTACCTAGTGGCCACAGTGGGGCTTCTGCACCTCCTTCCCCTGGCCTTTCCTGCTGCTGCACTGACGCCTCCCTTAACGGCAGCCTTGTTACCCTTGGTCTCTGCCCTCTGGCTTCAAGCTGAAGGTCGGCAGGTGATCTGCAGCAGAGCCTGCAGGTGTCTGCTCAGAGCAGGGCAGGGTACTGCGTATGTAGGTGACGCTTGTTAGCCCGGGCAGTGGAGGGGGCTTATTACTTCCATTTGCATGGGAACACTCCAGGTCCGGTTCCCACCCTGCCTGTCTGAAGTTTCTCTCTCGGGAACCCACAGCTTGGAACTCTAAAACCCTTGATAACAGGTAACCTCTTGACTTTCTGTCCTGTATCCACAGGACCCCCACACCATTTCCCTTTCCTGGCACCTGTTAGGTCCAGCAGTCACCGTATACTTTATAGTAAAGAATTAAGAAACTTCCTAAAACTTGGCATTTGTGCGTCATCCAGCAATAAAATTATTTTAGGGCCCTCAGCAGAGACTTTGGAGGCCACGACTCTGTTGTGGATGAGAAAGGAGGTGCACATGCCTTCACCTATGTGGCGAGGTCACTCTGCAGGGGGCAGGGCGGCTGTGGGAGCTGGTTATCACAAAGACTGAGGCTGACTGTTACTGGGTGACACCTTTAACATCTGCTTTGCCAGCACAGTTCACGGAGTACCTGTCCTCTGCTCCACATCTGGGGGTGAACCAGTGCCCTGGACTTCACTGAGCTTATGTTCTAGTAGAACAAAGAGGGGCACATTAAGAGTCTCAGCTTGTGCATGTCTGATCTAGTTTTTGGAGAGTGAGGGTCTCGTCATCATAGTTACCGCTGGTATAACATGAGCCCAGTCAACATGCCTCTGTTGCACGCAGGAGATGAGATGGTATCCCAGCAAATGCCACCTTTCCGCCATGTGGACCATGTGAATTCTTTCTCCCCCCCCCCCCTCCTTTTTTTTTTTTTTCTGAGACTAGGTCTTGCTATGTTGCCTGGGGTAGTTCCAATCCCGCAGACTCAAGCTATCTCCAGCTTCAGCCTCCCAGGTAGATGGGATTACAGGTGCCCGCCACTGCACCCTGCTGCTTTTTTGAGGCCAGGTCTTGCTATGTTGCCCAGGATAGTCTCCAACCTGCGAACTCAAGTGATCTCTGACCTCTTGCCTCCCAGCGCTTGGATTACAGGCATGCACCACTACGCTCAGCTGCATGTGTATTATTTCTGTAGCTGATTCTTAGAAGTAGGATTATTGACTGAGTTGAAACAGCAATATTTTGTTTTTCCGATTATTTTGGTAACTTCTGAGCAAATTCAAAGAAGGGGAACCATTTTGTGTGCCCCACCCAGCTCAGGACTTACCCATCAGGTTATGTTTTTATCTAAAGTCCTTCCCAACCCCTTCTCCACTCCCGCTGGGTTATTTTGCAGACCTCATGTTATTTACCTCCGTAAATATTTCAGCACATACCTTAAGGAGGGGACGCTCTCAACAAAGATCATCAGAACACCATTATCACACTTAAAAAATAGTGAGTTCTTACTGTTTTTGATTTTCTCGCTGGTCTCATGAAGACTCTTTCTAGTGGACCAGGATCTAAAGAAAGTCCAGAGATCTTGTTTGCCTGATGTGGTCCCTAGTCTTGCTGACTCTGGAACCATTCTCTTTTTTTTTCCTAAAGTGTATTTGTTGAGGGACCTGGGTTGTATAATGTGGTGTCCCCCAGTCCACATTGCTGATTGCACCCCATTTCTTGTTGAGATTGTGTGACTGGCCCTTGGCCTCCTGTTAGCCAGGAGAACTGGAGGTGTGATCAGACTGGGCTGGGGTTATGACCGGCAGAGTCACTGTGGTGCGTGCGGCCACTCTGGGGCCAGAAGGCCCTGTGGTCTCTCCTGTGACCAAGTGCCTGCCTGTGTTCATCCCCAGGATTGCTTATTTCACAGGGGTTTGCAAAATGGTGATATACCGACCCTTATTCCCTCTCCACTAACTGCAGTCCTTCCAGGAAGAGAGACTTCCTGGCTGCAGTGGGCAGGAGGAACAAGCAGGAACTTACTTTTCCCATGATCTTCGGATTAGTTTTTGGGGGTTCTTTCTAAAGCCGGGGAAAGGATATTGAATGCAGTGAGCCCTGACATTCCTTCAGAATTAAGTGGGGCTAGAGTCTGTCCCTGGTGACTGGGGTGGGGGGTGAGGGTCATAGGTGAAGGAAGACACGAGATGATAAGAGGAGGTCAAAGCAGGAGGCCATGCCCTCAGACCCCACATGCCCTACCATCTTCTTAGCAACTTGTAACCAGCCTGAGAGGTGCCCACACCAGGCTGACAGCATGTTTTCACACCCACAGTCCCTCTGCCTGTGCCTGACATGGAGGGCTGTCAACTTATCTCCATTTAAGGACTGTAAACTTCCCTCCATTTCAGCAGCAGGGTAAGGGGAGTTCTTGGTTTTCCCCAAGAAAACACACACATGATAGATGGCAGAAGAGCAAGACCCCAACCCTTACCTCCAGGTTATGCCCCCTCTCCACTGTGCCACAGTGCCCTCCTGAGGGGGAGCCACAGTTTTACCTCTCCTGTTGACCATAAACCCTACTGGGGGAAAAACAAGAACCAGAAACCTGGATACTTATCCTTGTGTTCCTGGCCTGAGTGGGGGAAAGAAGGCCAGCGGACAAGAATACATCCCAGCTGAGGGTCATCCCAGCCTGCACAAACATTTTCCACAGGGACAGGCCTGTCCTGGTGTAATAGTCTCAGCCTTCTCTCTGCAGAGGCCTCAGGCTACCCTGCCCCTCCTCCACTTGCTAGAGGATGGGTCTGGTGACCTCGTGTGTGAGGGGACCAGGATCCTCAGACTGCTTGAAAAAATACTGCCACTAAAGGGAAAAAGAAGTGAAAACCTTTGAAATTGGCATGTCTATGAGGCCAGGATAGAGGCAAGCAGGCTGAGCCCAGGCTGAAGGGAATCCAAGAAGCCACCATCCCTTGGTGGTGACTCCATCTGTCCAATTAATGTTTCCTGCTGAGCTTGGAAAGGGGAAATATTTGTGACAGAAACCAAGGTCAGGGCTCTTGGAGGAAGCTTCACGAGAACTCTTAATGCCAGGGGCACTTTTCCTTAGCCATGACTGGTAATGTGAATTCTTAGTGTTCTGTATTTTAAACAGCCTAATGTTTTTCCCCTTTACTTGTCCAGAAAGAGTTTGAAGAAAAGTTGAAGTGAAAACAGCCACACACAGAGAAGTAATGCATCCTTTGGTCTCAACTTGAGATGCATTTTATAATACTGTAATAATGCCTTAGCTTTGAGTTTTTGCCTTTTCTGAGAACTTGCTTTTGTCTCCTCTGGTCCCAGCAGTGGCTGGTGAGGAGACGAGGGTGGGTTTATTTTATTTTCAGAAGAAGAAACTGTGATCTAGTGAAGTTTTGTGACCGGCTGGTGGTAGGACCAGAGACTATACCCTAACTGTTCAGCCTGTGCTCTGTGCCCTCTCTGTCACAGCCACAACCCGGGTGGCATGAGTTGTGGCAGACAAAGGAAGGGTTGGGGGAGGAGGTGCCCCAACCCTGCTGCATGTGCTGTGCTGGGCTCATGCCGTTGTCAAGAGGCCCAGGAGGCCCAGCTCAGTGTCCTCAGGAGTAAGGTTATTTCTTAAAAAAAAAAACAAAAAGTGAGACAGTGCTGGCTCACATTCCCAGCTAGGGTCGCTCTTAGTCTCTCCAAGACCTTGGCTTGGCCAAAGCCATTCCTTGGAGACTTCATTCCAGTAGGTAATATGTCTCGAGGGCCCAAGCCCTGCAATTAGAGCAGCTGTGAGCTGTCACATAAAATGTGGCAGAAGGAAAGGGTTACTTCCCAAGGCTCTCTCATACCCCGCCCAAAATAGAGCTGGTAGGTTGGTGAGCAGCTGCCAGGCTGAGTGTGTGTGTGTGTGCTGTGTTTGTGTGTCTATCTGTCCGTCTTTGTATGTGTGTAGGGCATATGTTCTCAGTAGCTGAGATTCCTCTTTTCCTTCCTTCCCATTGTCTGGCTGAACTGGGACTATTTCTGGCCTGGGGGGGGGGGGACTTTCCTGGCTTCTTCAACAATAAATATCCTTGGAACACCTATAGCGTGCAAGCTTGGCTTTTGATTGTGCACTGTGAGGCTTGGAAGTTTCAGAGACGGAGTGGGGTTTCAAGCTCCACCTGGCACCAAGCCTCTGTACGTTCCTCACCTGCTGAGACGCAGCCTCTTTGCCTCCTGCACTCATGGTTGCAGTGTGGCTACCACCAGAGGTGCTGCCCCTTTCTATTCTGACTCCCAGATCCCACCTGAGACAAGCAGGGCTCTGTGAGCATCTGTCTGATATGTGAAAGGGTGGGCGGATGGTTGAATAGCCTGGTCAAATAGACTCGGTCTTCGAGATACCTCTCGGTGTTGTCCACACTGTTGGTCTTTCAGGACATCCTTTTGCTGCCATAGAAAGAGCACTAGGGCTGGGCTTTCCAACCTCTGGGTTCTCACCCTGGCTCTGCCAGTAACTCCCCATTCAACCTTGGGTTTTGAGCTGCCTGGACCTCAGCTTTTCTTTCTTTCTTTCTTTTTTTTTTCAGTCATTAAAAATATTATCTTTTATTCTCTTTTTTTTTTTTT